>JAUBNQ010000027.1:6435855-6457333 GCA_032353495.1 Ctenopoma kingsleyae | reverse complement strand
AATGTGTTCTATAGATAAACTTCGCTTTTAACCACTTAAGCTAACTACTTAAATCTTGCTAGATCAAAAGTTGATATAAATCTTTCTTAGTTAAATCATAATTTCTGTTCTGTCTAATTAATTGAGCTACTCGATCTACATACGCCATGGCAATTGCAGAAGTACCCTCCTGGTTGGGAATCATTATCCTACAGAATGATGTCAGACCACATGTATGTGGTCTACTACTAGTATACGTGTTAAGAGAAACACACAGATGAGAGTCCCACAGGAAATAAGATCTGCCTGATTTACCTTCTGGAGGTTGAGCTGCATGACCTCCACATAACAAGTTGTTATGCACACTCATCCATTATCTCTCCAGCAACATATTTGTGTTTTATCCAACTTTTCACTTTTCATTTATCACCCCAAACTCGCTCCCTCGCCCTCTCCCTCCCTCATATCAGCATTCATATCAGCATTCTGCAAATAAGCACACTGACATCCTGTCTAAACCACAATATGATGCTGTCTTTTTGCATGTTGTGTTTCTCATTTTACCTGCGCCTTTCTGCTTGAGTTCTAATGAGGAAAGGAAATTATATTTTTAAACACAGATAACAAATATGGAGACTCAGGGTGTCAGTGCAAAGCTGTCAGCTGATTCACAATCACACAGTGCACATACTGTGTATTAAAATAGCTTTACAATCACAGGATGCATGCATAGATGTGCTTCACACAGTCAGAAGCAGAGACAGAAATAGAACGTGAGAGAAACGGTTACATATAAAAAAAAGTCTCCCCACAGACGAAATGCATAAGATGCTAAACCATGAGGGACTCCAGGTGAAGCAAAACAGCAAGTCGGCAGACGCACTGAGACGTGACAGAAAGAGAAAGATGGCATACAGACTGATTTGCACAAAATCAGCCACAACTGAGGGATAGACAGACACACGGCAGAGACACTTGTTGAGACTGACAGATGCCCAGAGGCAACGATCTACAGAGGAGCATATGGGAGACAGTGTGATGGGTGACATGTTGAGTAGACCCTCGTCGATGCTGACACTCACGATCGCTTAAATGCCTCCAAGATGTTGTCCTGCTGCTCTTCTTGTACAGCTGAAACCAGACAGAAGGAGAAAGACTGGTGAGAGCTCAGCTCGATTAATTCATTACACAGTGGGCTTGAGCGACTAAGGAATAATGGACTGATGACCTCGCTAGGCCACTAAATGATTGGACCTAATGTGTATCGCACTCACTGAGTTATTGGCTGACAAAACCAGTTATATAGTAAAGGTGGATCTGGTGAATGGAAGATGACAATAATGTGATTAAGTGTCTGTTTCCAGACCTACCCTGCACAGACACTTCGAATGTGCAGCTGTCGCACTTGTCTTTGGAGGTGACCTCGCAGCGGTAGCCACCTGCATCTCCATCCACTACTTTGATGATGCTCATCTCATAAGTGTAGATCTGCCAGAGAGAGGATAGATCACACGCTAGTAACAGACACAATAGCTGTGCTCACACACACATCTATGCATGCAGATATGTATTATATGCACACAGACTCTTAAACAGTGTACACCGTTTGACCAGTCTTGGTTTTGCTGATAAAGCCAAAAGTCAATATTAAAGATCATTAGCAGTTTTTCGATTACACAGTTATCTTACCTTGCAGATTTTCAACCACATTCATTCTGCATTTTAGAATTGTACAATTTTATTGCAATTAAGCATCATTTAAAATATATATTTCTGAATTTCATACATAAATTGAGCTAGAAACTAAATATCATGACATTTCTAAACTTACAATGAATGATCAAATACAACATATCATAAAAGTCTAATTAAAACCTAATCTTTTTGCAAGACGCAGTTTGAGATTTTCATATTACAGTTCAAATGTAAAGCACATAATGAAAATAATGACAAGAACTAGATGACTCTGAGAAGTACCATTGTAAAATGATTTCCATTTCTTTTCATTTTAAATAAGTTCGACACAAGCAATCATACTGTAAATGTGCAGACTAATTCACCAGCTGACAAATATTTCCATCTACAGCCATGCTGTTTTGTGTAGCTACACATCAGTGTGTCTGTAGTGAATGCACAAAGATTATATTGACACATGCAGTATAAACATTCATACTTTGGTGTTTCTGTCATAGGACTCTTTGAACTGCAGGTGCTTTCCAGCTTTGCTACCCAGATCGAGCCACTTCCCCTTCAGCCATTTCATGTTTGGCTTCCTTGTCAGGTTTGAAGAGTCCACTTTAGCCACAAACGTGATGTCCTTGCCTGCCAAGAACAAGAATGAGACACAGTGATTAATTAAAATAAATTAAGTTGTCTGTATTCCAACAGGGTTTTGGCATTAAGTGGGCCACTCCTTTCATTTCAGAGATATAATTCACGATCATTTTGCCAGACCTTTTGTAGCAGTGGCACTCTCCGGCTTCACCACAAACAGGCCAGTCAGCTCGGACAGCTGAGGACCCTCCCCTGGGACATGCTCTGTGATGTGTGTTATATAGAGGGATCAAAAACAACAAATTAAAGCTGGAGCTGTGATCGGAGCACCACTTGAATAAAGACACAACAAACAGATAACAACACTAGACAGATAACAACAGGAGACAAATCGACCAAGCAAACCACCAAATCAGCAGTCTTCTTAACCAAGTGCTTTTAGACGCGTACTTGGTGATAATTTGAGGATAAGAAGTCTCACATCAGTAAATTCTACCATCTGAGCACAAGGATCTTTTCTTTTTTTAGTTATTTAGCACTGAATCTGAGCAAGCGTCTTTCCACGAGGCAGAACATTCAGCATGTTTGCGTAATGCCTTTGCTGTTACACTTCATAATGCATTTGGGACCCTCTGACAAATGACAGGCGACCAAGGGGCCCCTGGAACAGACTGGCTCGAGGGAATAAAGAAATTCCTCAGATCATCTCTGAAGACATCACATTAGGGTTGGCTCTCTGCAATTCTCTGACAGAACATAAACTGAAGCTGTACACTTTTATCTTGGCGATAAAATACGAGGTGCTCTTTTATCCATTAACATGTTTCTTTTGGAAGCAAGTTGATGTAACTTATATACGGTGTTTGCTTGTCAGTTGATATGTTTTACAGAGACTGTAACATATTCATTTCTCTTACCATCAGGAGGCAACTCTGCATTGGAGGGGGGAAAAAGAGAGCGGGGAATACATCAGTCTGTACAGTATCTGTGCTGTGCTGTTAAACAAAAGCGTTAATTGGCCCAGAGATCATCCTCAGGTGAGGAACACTCACACATTAAATCAACGTGCTCTCACACTCCGAGAACAAACCTTTCTTTCTCAGATTCTAATTAACAAATTGTGTTCTGTCTTATACAAAACACACAACTGTTAATGAGTTATGTCTTCAACAAATTCAAAAATCACTTTAATTGTCCTCAAGTCAGGAGGTTAACTGTAAATAATCTACATAAACAACTTCTCTTGTTTTTCAAAGTTGAAGTCAGACATAGTGCACATTTTATGAGAAAAGGTTCATGGACAAGGAGCAGGTAGAGATAAAAGTCACATCCAACCACCAATCAGAATGAGTAGCACCCTAGGCGGACGTCCATTGGATGAGAGCAGTTGCTGAGAGAATGGATCCAGGGTCACGTGTCAAATAAGGTCATGTGTCTCCATAAATTCAGAGAGCTGCACGGTGGGTGCCTCCTTCTTCTCTCTCTCTGCTTTTATGGGCTCAGTTAATTTGATCTTTTAATCAAAAGTGCCCCTGAGGACAGATCCAAGTTCAGATGTTCAGGATGATTTAAAAGGTTTCGGTTAGAATGCTAAATGGGAAAAGCTGATCCTGAAATAGCACCCAGTGGACTCTTTTGAATGTTTACACTCTTACACTGTTACATAGGACACTTGCTGTGTTTAGGATAAGGGTTGCTAAGTGAAATTAACTCCAGACTTCATACCTGGCTCTGGGAATTTTGGGATATTGGACAGAAACCTGCTGGTTAACTGACTGAAATCCCACTACAGATCCTATTAATATTTTGAACAACCTGAGAGATTTGTAAGGATCAACATTAAAATATTCAGAACTGGTTTATTTCTGAGTTAGGAAAGTTTATTCCTAATAATATCCTAATCATTTCTAGAAACGTTGCTAATAATAACAAAAATAATTTCATAGAAATTAGGTAAAATAGCATAGTAGATAGAGTTCAGAAAATCACTTAGTATGAGACTGTCCTTCTGAAGACACAAAATTGTCCATTGTTGACATACTCTGTGTCATACTGTTGGTATACTGTGTCATACTAACACTAATTTATTATTATTTTTAAAACGTTTTGACATGCATCATCCTGATGATGAGGCCATAAAGAAAATCCTTTCAGTCGAGGCTACCCAAGCTAAGCATTCAGTAACTGATCACTAACACCAATACTTTATATCAAATATCCAATCCCACACTGGATATTACTTCTTAAAAATAGTAACTTAATATATCCTTCAATCTCAAGTTGTACATACACCAGTAAAGAAATGAACACAATATAGTAATGAATGATCATTAACATTGCACTGTTACTTTCTTTAGCAGTCATGTAGTATATCCACATATCACACACACACACACGCACAGATGATATATACCCAGCAGAGGTACATGCAGGATATATCACTTTTTAAAAACCAGGATTTATTGGTTCATTTCTGAGTCAGGTTCATTTCAAGTTTAAAACACAAAATGCATTCGGATGCTTTGGTGGAACCAATCTAACCACTATGCTTTTACTCACTTTGAAAACATGCTTTATATTGCAAGACACTGTCATAAGCTTCGCTGTTGCCTGATACATATCTTTATTTATTTACTTATTTCACCACCAACTCGTTTCATCTGACAAGTTATCTGATAAATTTGCTTTGACTTGAGTGCATTGTTTTCATCCTTCTGTTCTCTGTACTCTCCATCATCTATTTGCTGTGAAGCACTTTGTCACGTTTTTTTTATAACAAAAATAAAGTAAATGTTGTGATTATGATTATACTCAATGTCACAAAACCTTAACAGTTATATGACTGCAACAAATAATATATCACTAATTATAATCCTCATACTGAATGCATATGCTGAGTGAAATATATAATGATTTAACAGCAACAGTGTTGGCCATCACCAGAGCAATCCCAGGCTTCAGGGAGGAAGAGTTTCAGTCTGTCACTCCCGCTGATAGATACCCTAACACGCTAGTTGGTTGACACAAAAACATAAGGCACAAGCAGGCTGGGAAACAGTGTGTCTTTTCCTTACCATCCCTAGGCTCATTGTTGGCTGAGTGAAAAGAAACAATTGATAAATTAAAATTTGTCATGCAGACAGTACTACTCTTGTCTCTTCAGACTGTAGAGATGCGTTTGCGTGTGTGTGATTATGAATAAAAAAAGCTGCTCAACAAAGATCGGATTAAAGACAACATATAAGCCTATTTACTGAGATAACTACAGTATATTCAGACAAGCTGGAACGACAATCAACACACTTGTACAAACAGACATATACAAACACACTACTGACAAAGCAAAGCTCTTACCTACAGCAGACTGGACATCTGTTAATGAGGAATAAGCACAGGTTAAGCAGCTGAGCTGAACCAAAGCAGTGCTAAAGCAAATATAATGTACTGCAAGCATTTCATACATATACGTATGACAGAATAATGCTTAGCTATTGATCATTTTAGAAATAAATCAATGCATTTAATTTAAAAGCCACAGTAAGCACACACACCTAAAAGACTATTTACAATAGCCAGGATAGTGCTTACCCTCTACAGCAGGCTGCATATAATGTAACAGTAGCTATTTGGAATATTTTAATTGCATAATTTAATTTAATAACATAGGTTTAACATAGGCAGCTCAGGTTGCTAACCTGAGATGGTTCCTGCTGGACATACAGACCTCTGCATGGACACTCAAACCAGCTCTGCACATAGCCGCCACAGCAGCACTAGCACTAGGCAATAGCAGCAGTACTAACCGCTCTGGAGACATATTGGCCTACGCAGGAACACCAGAACCAGCACAAGTCATCTGCTCACGGCTGCCACAGCGGCACTAGCTGCAGCAGCCTGAGTATCCATGCAGAGGTCAACATGTCTCACAAAAAGTGTTTTTTCAGCTGTGAAGGAAAGTTAATTTTGTTAAATTTCCCCAAAGACAGAACCACAATAAAACAGTAGATACAGTTACAGGTCAGCAACAGAATACAAGCAAGGTTTTAATCTGTTCACAGAATTTAAAGGACAACTGTTTTCACAAGCTCCCCTTGGTATGCAGCATGATTCGGCTAATTGTTGCCAAAAGGATGGTGTTGTGTTCCAACTGGGCACAGTCCAGCCCCCAGAAGACCCCCAGTTCCAGAAGCTGGCCAGTCAGAACAGAGTAGGATGGGGGTGTCTAATCTGACTCATGAAATCTCTGTCTTTTGACTCTGTTGCTAATGCTAACAGACCTCAAAGCATTGTCCCTCAAATCCAAACAGCCAGAATCTGTTTTATTGGCAAAATCACTCGTCAATGTCTGCTGACAAGACTCCATATATGTGGTTACATGAAAACATTATTAAGTTGAAAGCGTAAGTAAAATTACACTGGACAGGATCAAAATTGTATTGCGGTAGTCTATGTGCTTTTGAGCCAATAACCTTAAGCAGAGATAAAAAGCGGGCTACAGAGGTTTAAAAATCTCACATCATCAAAATTTGTTTTCGATTAATGTTTTCAGTTTTTCTTTATGTCTGCATTTAACGTGAGGCACGGTAACGATTGTTTTTACAGGTGCTGTTTAAACAAATGTATTTCTTAGCCTAAAGTGTCAGTGTTTTTCTGATGTTTTCTCACATGTATTTGGCGTCAATAGAACCTTTTTTTTAGAGATGTTACTGTAGGTTGCCTACAGACAGAAGAATACAGCAAAAATGAGTTGTGGTATTGGGATAACTCACTGCTCTACCTCATCTTTGCACCTGCAGACACATACGCACACGCATACATTTAATCATTCTCAGTAAGCCATGGCAAGTTTATGCAATAATTCACCTTGAAGGCAGCCTGGTAGCTCAGTGGGATAAGGCTCAGACTGGGATGCAAAAGATGGCAGGATCGAATCCCAGCCCAGACTCCCAGCCCATCCCCCATACCAGGTGTGTCCTTGAGCAAGACACTTAGCGCTAGCTCCACAGGTGCCCCCTGTGGCTGCCCACTGCTCCCCCCAAGGGGGAATGGGTAAAATGCAGAAGCCAAATTTTGTTGTAACATGTAAAAATGTAATCAGTGACAATAAAAGCTGATGATTATATTGAATGACAGCAACTGCACATGCAGTCTGAAATACAGAGAAACGTATAGAGCTTTCTTACTTGTACAATCTGTTACAATTCCACCTTAAGATGAATAGACATTTAATCCAACAAGTTGAAGTGAAACTGTTCACATTCACAAGTAGACTTTATACATGAAAGAGCATTCATTCTCAAGAGACTCATTAATTATTACTAAAACTATAACACTGGTAGATTGAAGTGAGTGAATGTCCCTAAAACATATATATATATACAGTACATTATTTAACCTGATCAATACATACTTACTGTATGTACACACAGTATACTGTACACATAGTATAGTACAGTATACATTCACAGTATAGTTCACATATCACATATCTGCTGCTCACATTGGTCTTGAAAGGTCAGGAATTTCAGTCAGATGGGGAACCCTACCTTCAGTTAGAAATACAGAAGCCTTTCAGATTAGAGGCCTTTGAAGCAAGTGGAGTTGTCACCAGATTTGGTAGCATAATTAGTTCAGAGCCTAATTCAAAGAGTCTGAACAACTGTGTCTCTGTGTAGACACTACACGTTTCATCTACTGTATTTGCCTTTGTGCCAACACAGCTCAAGAGTAAGCAGCCAGTCATGGTCTTCTTGAGAAACTCACCAATAGAGATCTGTACCCATAAACAATAATGCATTATTGAAAGTTTTTGCTTCCAACAGACCAACAACAAAACATATATGAGTTGTTATGATGTCTTAATGTACTGAATATGGCTCCAGTGCAGGCCACGTTATAAAATTGTTTCAATATCATAACCAACTGTTTGATAAAATCTCTTTTATCTGTCTTATCTAACTAAGAATTGCCAAAGCCATCAGCTGTAGTCTGCACCTATAAGGTTTAAATGAGGAATGCTAACACTGCTAACAAGACACTTTTACAATGGCAGCTGAAGGACAAATGAGAAAGATTAATTTGCATGTAATGTATGCATTCACAGAATTACTGTGACTTGTCCTGTTTTGGAGTAAACAGGACAAGTCAGTAAAAAACTGTAAAACAGGAAAGTCAAATACACACTCAAAGACACTCATACAGTACATACATGTGCAAACATACAGTTTGTTGTTTAGCCATAAATTAAACACCTTCTATTTCACCATTCACACCTAATTTAGTTAGTATATTTGATGCTTTTAAAAAAACTCATAACGTGTCTTTAGTGCAAATAAAAAATATTGAATAAAACTGCTATAATGTGTTTGTGTGTGGGGAGGGAGGGTGCGTGTGTGTAGCACCTAGCAGTGGCACAGTGGGGAACATGCATCTACTGTATCTGCACGCTCAGTCGCATCACCACAGAAGTTCAATGTTTCTGTGTTTGTTTCATCTTTGAATCTTACCCTCCTCCTCTGCTGCCCCCTCTGAATGAATGATGGAAAAGACACATTATGAGGATGATGACAACAGTGATGATGAGGAGGGTGATGATGATGATGATTTGTAGACAGTTTCAGCCATGGGACACACAGACAAACAAACACTAAATGTGGTGTATTTTTATTACCTTTCTTGTCTGAAAAAGAGAAAACGGGGAAAAAAATGCATCAGAAAATGAAACAATCTTCATAAACACTGTTTTTCACTGTGTGTTATAGTTTAACTATGTAACAACTGATTACTGTATAATATAGTATAACCCAAAAATACTGTATATTGGATTTTTGGAGCACAGCTTGTGGGCTTATAGTAGATGACACAAATGTACTTACCAGCAGGGGCTGCTGCAGCCTCATCACCCTTTGCTGCTGCAATTAAACAACAATTATGTAAATTAATTTGTACATCCTCATTATTTCATATCATACAACACCAGCAGCACGGTGTTGGGTTAGTCATGACTTTAAGAGCCGAGACTCAGATAACTGTTTAAAGAGCCACATCTTGTGATCAGAATTATAACTAATAATAATTTCTATACATAACTGAGTTCACTTGTTCATCACTCTATTTATCTGCAATGCTATAAATTATGTTTTTTACATACAGTATATATTCGTTTGGCTGTACAAATTATTATTATGAACACTTTCAGATTATTCAGATTCACACTGCAAAAACATACTCTGCATTTCCAGAAATTTGATACCTTTATAAATATACAAAACTGCAGAAAATGTACGCTTTTAAACAAACAGTTAATAATATAAACACACATTCACAAGTACTCGCACAGGGAAACTACATTCAAGCAACCTTGCTTTGCGTACGTCTTCTTGATTTCTGTAGGGTTTGCCTTTGGCAAAAGAGAGAATATTGGATTTCAACAGGGGAATAGTGCATGATTCAAATGAGGCATGGTTTACAGAAACAGTGAGGCTTAGATAATAATAGGTTTTTCACAGATCATGAGGAATAATTGGGCTTAAAAAATTCTGAAAGGGGCGGCCTCAAGACAAAAATGGTTTTGATAGGATAAGTACATCAAAGTTCCAGGATCTCAGATCTAGGTTACTTTAGATGCTCAAGGGTGTCTAATGAGATAGCAGATTAGGCATGAGTTTCTTTCTGCCAGACAAACTAAAGCACACAGCTGCACAGTAATAATTCAGCTTTGGCAGCATTCACATCTTAACCATCTTTTTCAATAATTTCACAGGTCTGTGCTCTCATTAGGGCGACTGTTTAAATGTTAAAAAGGTTTCAGTGCCTTACTGAGCCAGGGAGGTACAGTTGAGGCAGCAAAGCATATTAAAGGGCTGAGCCACAGAAATAAATGAGAACATCATCTTGACAGTTGCCATCTCAAACCACCGACAACCTACAACTGGCACTTCAGAGGAGTAAGTGTCCCATGAGCCTACTTAACAGAGGCTCTAAGATAGCAGGACTCGGCATTGGCATGGTGCTTGTGCTCAAGGCACACTATGTTTACTGTTGGGGAGGTAACACTTCTATTTTGGATAAGGTTTGTTTTTCAGGCAGCAATCTGTTAATGCCTCTCTCAGCACTTCAATCCAAGAGGGGATCTGTGACGCACCAGGCCTTAAAAGACTTTCTTTGGATTCCTGCTGAAGCTTTTATCCAACCCTTTGAGTGTATGGCGGCTGTGGCCCAGGAGATAGAGCAGTCGTGTACAAATTGTGGAATTGGTGGTTCAATTAACAGGTCCTACTGTCATTTGTTGAAGTGTCCTTGGGCAAGACTCTGAACCCCAAAGTTGCCCCCCGTGTGTCAGGTCAGCTGCATGGCAGTTCTGCCATCAGTGTGTGTGTGTGTGTGTGTGTGTGTGCAAATGAATGAATGAGAATGTTTTGAATACCAATGCAGGTGAAAAGCACTATATAAGTGTAGACCATTTAAAAATCAGAAGAAGGTCAGTGAATTTAACTGGGTCTTTTTCAGTTTTTCATGACCATTTTACCCTGATGTCAAGGCGTTTGCAAACGTTTGATCTCTGAGTTGTCATGACAGAAGGAGTTATTCTTTATGATAAAAAAAACCCCTCATGTAAATCTAACCTTGGTCCCACCAGATGTAAACCATGAAGAGAACACTGACCAGAAGAAGAACAACTGCAAAGTGCTACAGTGGTTTGCATTTTATTATTTTCTTTCAATTCTTTTAAGACTTTAAAAATGACAGGAATGCGCTATACATTGGAATACATATTTAACATAAAAAGTAATGTAGTACTTTTTTTGCCAGCCTGCATAGATTGTCACCTAAATATTTTATTTCTATCATGCCACCTATTTTTTTCTACTACAGGTATATAACCCCTAAGTTATAAAAAGCTTTCTTAGATATGAAAGTTGCACTTGTCAGTGTATAAATACTCGCTTTTATTGCCAGTGGAGAGGCTGCACATCAATATAGTTAAGATCTCAAAAGAGAGTTTAGATTTGCCAGTGTCAGAATTTGAGATACTGATGCTCCGAAACTCAGATTTGACTGTGACACTTTAAAGGTTTAATAGCACTGATTATTACAGTTATAAATTCCTGTCTCTGAAATGAGTGTAAACTTTCCCAAATAATACATGAATAAAACAAATATCCTGGTCACACAATAAAGTCAAAAAACTAAAAAATAAACCTAATTCATATTCCAGATCACAACCTTCCCTTTTGCATCATAACTAGAAAATATCATGACAAAACATCCTATGCTAGCTATACCAAATGTAAGATGGATGTATTTACATTGCACTGGAAAGAGGCAATACAGTGAGATTCTCAGCAATCATTGTGCACTTTCCTCTATTACTTCAGCAGCATTGTGTATGCAGTAAATTCAGTTTCCACAAGGTCACTGCTACTTCTTCTACAGATGATTACATAGAGATTTTCTACATGTTATCAGGATCATCCTTTCATATCTAATTTATAAGCTTTTCACTGCTCAGTATTGCCTATCTCTTCTCATTTAGTAGTTTACAATGTCAAGCTGGGTGCCTGGTGAGTGCTTTAGTTTTTTTTCTGTATGTCCCTGGTGAAAGACTTTATGGAGATGAAAAATGCAAATTATTACACAACATCAACAGCACAGCACAGAGATAATATTTTAAGCTGTTCAAGGCACATTTTATGTTTGAAAAAAAAAGAATAACCAGAAATAGGGTGTGATCTGTAAAAGGCATTCAGGACACTTACGTTTACGTGGCAAAGGGACGAAAGAGGTCAAAGTCAAACAACGGTGCAATTTCTCTGAGCACAGCACTCAGACTGCTGTTTAGGAGAACGTTTGTACAGTATGTGTGTTCATTGGGTAATATGTTGAAAATTATAACGTTTGAGTGCTTTTGGTGTTTGACCTTTGGAGGGGTCTGCTTGCCTGAGAAGCTTGTTGGTCAAGACTAAGGTGGCACACTCAGGAATGCAATGATGCACAAAATCAATGTTGCACAGCTTGAAGCATCTACGTTTGCACACTTGTACAAATCATGTTTGGGGCCTAAGAGTACCACCATGCTGGCAGCTCTGAAAGTGTATTTAGTAATGTATTTTGATCTAAATGTTAACACCGGCATGTTAACATGTACACAATAATAGTGCTAACATGTTGATGTTTAGCATCATTTGGTATGATGTGTAACATGCTCATCATCTTAGTTTAGCATGTTATCATTCTAATATTTGGTAACTGACACTGAACACAAGAGGGCAATCAGAATGTCATTAGCTTTGAGTTTGTTCATAAAGCAAATTATTGGGGGATATATTATATTAATGTCGCTACCTAGTGAATTCAATTCCATTTAATTCAATTCAGTTTAGTTTGTTTGTAGAGCGTCAAATCACAATAAATGTCATCTCAAAGTACTTTACGATGTAAGGACTAATTACAGGATCTTAGAAAATATAACAAAATATCTATAAGAGATGACTAAAATGATTATAATTCGATAACGATGCTCACATTCACACTCTTTTGTTGCAAACAGATATGTTCACGATGACTGTTCACTGGAAACATGAGCATGTTCAATGAATGGCGCTCTTCTGGTGAGTTCAAGCACAACACTGATTATTATAATGTATACTTTTCTGAAATGGGTCATTCAGCACAATCAGTGCTTTTACTTTTGGTACTTTAAGTATATTTTTGTGCTGATACTTTTATACTTAGCATTAGTAAATCACTGCTAATAAGTCCCATACATAATAATACTATTTGCTATATGGGCGGCATAATAGCTCAGTGGGTAAAGCAGTCGTCTTTCAACGCAACGGTCAGGGGTTCGCTTCTCTGTCCCCGCAAAGCTACATGTTTCGGTGTCCTTGAATAAAACACCAAAAACCCGTAGTAGCGCTGACACAGGTCTAGCAGCTGTCCAAACAACAATTTCCCCAAGGGGATCAATAAAATTTAATTATTGCCAAAACTGTATTTAAAGATACCATATGTGATTTAAAGCTGAAATGTCTGTTTTATGGGACAAGTCTGTTTTTAATGGCCAGGTTCAGGTGAGAGAGTAAGTTCAAATGACATTATACAGTGAAATGGATCTCTTATTAGAGTATAGCGAATACTCTGTTTGGTTGTTGTATTTGACTTTTGGTTGACAGCACAAAGAGGGAGAGAGGAAGACACAGAGAGAGAAGGAGACAGAGTAGGATGGGGTCAGAAGAAAGAAAGAGAGGAAGAACAAGGTGAGAAAGTGGTCATGTAGTCAAGATTACAGTAAAAATTTTAATATATTTTAATTTGAAGCTGGTAGTTCATGAAGAAACTGACATTTCTATAATGCTCTTGTATTGAATAGACCTAGTTTGTGTAATACTATTATCTTTATAAACTGAGTGATGGCATTGTGGCTGAGTAACACTGTGTATTTATTATTTTTGTCAATTAAAATATCATACATATTGTATATCTAGGAAAATATCAATGCAGTAATTGTTATCCAACAAAATGAGCGCTTTAGGAAGTTTGTTGAACGCTTCTGCGAGGCACTGTACTCCTGTTTCCTGTTAGGAAAGAATGAGAAGCTATGACGTGGTTTTTAAAAAAATAATTTATGTTTCAAGTTTCATGAGTTCTACATGCAACTTTTTTTAATTTGAGAAGACGGAGCAAATTTACAGCATCTCATCAGTTAAGGTGTGACATTGTTCTCTTTTGTAGCTCCACTTTGTGATCTCGGTTGATAAGATGGGTGTAGTTTTACAGAAAAAATGCCTAGTGCAGCTTTTAAAATAGTTTTTCCTCTAGTTATCCATAAGTGACCTGTTTGTTTCACTGCCTCTTCTTCCCTATACCTCTTTCTGTTACTGCCTCTGTCACAGACCTGTTTGTGTGAAAAGCTGTGGGCAATCTGCTAAGTCATAAGAACTGTGACCCTTGAACCCTGCATGCTATCTTGCTGATGGTAATGCACGGCTGATGAACACTGTGACTCCACTGCTGCTCTCATTACCGTTCACGCTTTATCAGTGGTCCTCTCTGGCCTAGATTATTCCACTCTTCAACCGTCTGCTATCCTGTCTTGCAGGTATCTGTTAAATGGATAATATCTCTCACGGTCTCCGTTCCGTCTTCCTTTTCACTTAATGCAAATCCCGACTCTCAGCACTTTTTGTCCCACCATTTCTTTGTCCTATTTTAATCTGATTCCGCTTTCTTCTGAGGAGAAAAATGGCTAACTAAGATGGAAAGAGGAGAGGTGGAAATGAAAATGGGGAGCGAAAAGAAGAACAAGCTAGGCCAACATGGGGTCAAGGATGACGTGAAGCTCCACATTAAGAGCCTGAGGATTGGTTTCTTCAGTGGTGGAGATGAGATACAGTATACACTGTTTATATTTAACAAATATCATGTGAGATGCGTGTTGAAAGCAGATTTTATTTACTGTATTCAGTTTTTGCTGACCCTGTCATGCTCAGATTATCCACAATTACAGGTCGTTTTTATTTCCAAAAGCTTATCACTACTATCAGTTTAAACTCTCTAGGACTTTAATGCCTTGTAATATGATTCTGTGTCAAAATAGACTTGTCTTGGCTTTTACAGCTCAGTTGGTAGAGCACTACCAGTGTCAAGGGTGGGGATTTGTTGCTGACCTCAGATACTAAAAGATTAAAGCATTCTTGATTCTTTAGGGCTTTTATAATATAAGCATCCACTAAATTATGTAATGTTCTATATACATAAACTATATTGTACAAGCTAAACATGTTTTATTCAAGATTTTGTGCTTTTTGTAGTGTAGTGCTCCAGCCTGAATGCTGCACCAATAATGACATCAAACTTATAAGGATTCAGGTTGTTTCAAGCTTGTCTTAATACAAAATTAAGGTGACAGTAGGTATGTACATGACAATAGGTCTTGGTTTGCTATAGTGGTTATTTTTCCACAGTGTCCATATGACTACTAACTCATGATTTGATTTGTATGACTTACGTTCGTAAACCTACACAGACACTGTGGAAAGCAGAAAGAATCATAGCAACCAAGACTTAAATAGAATAGAAACCAAATATGGACTTAAATTTTGTATTAAGACATGTTTGAAAAATCCTGAACCTTTCCTTTAACTGACCTTTGTGCATAACAGCTAATTGTTTTGGCCACTTGAAGGCAGTAAACAAGTTGTAAAACACAACAATGACATAATATCACCTTTTAAGCTAATATGGCAAACATAAATGTTTTTCCACATGTTACTGCCTCAACTCATGTCTACTCGCTTTGCTTTTAATACTTGGTACTTTTTGCCAGGTATTATTGACAACTTTTGCCTGATGGAAACCCAAAAAAGGCCCAAAAACAGCTGCTTATTCACACATGCAGGAGACACAAAGCAGTTAAATTTCTTTGCAGAAATTATTTAACATAAACGATACTTCTTATAAGGATCCCTTAAATTAAGTTAATGAGGGGCAATGAGAAGTGGCTAAAAGAAGTTGGGCTTTGAAGTCTAATATTCACTTTCTTCGTTGCTCTGACTTTTGTCTCCACCAACTCCTAGGGGAAAAACGCGTGGCTTATCAGCTTCTAAATGTTCCACTGTGCTTGTCGCTAAAGCTGCAAGACTGAACCAAAACAGTAACATTGTTGACTGAAGCAAAAAACTCTGCAGAGCCGATGGGAAATGTTGGATAATTCTCTTTCATTTACACAAGATGGGTACAGTAGTCAAATGACCCAACCAAGAAATACTGATTATATCTACTTTAAGAATGTTTAACATTTGGTCAGCCGTTGCTGGTATATTTCATCATTAATGACATTTTGGTGTTGACAGATACTCCTGAAAGATGAAGGAAAGAGTTTGCTAATGTTTTTCAAAGTCTGTCATATCAGATTCTGTAAACTATTCAATCATGCTTTAAAAGAGGTGTTTTTCATCTGATAACACTAGGGCTGAATAACAATATTGGTAAATACCATTTACCATATTTAAATTTAAGTTAAAACTAAAGCATTTGTTTAATTTAAGTAATGATTAAGTATTGAATGATTGGTTTGGACTTTTTTTTCTTTGTTTTTAATCAGTGAGTCTTATTGATGCTGCTATTAATGCTGTTATCAATACTTAAAACACACTCAATAGCAGCAGTATTGATATTTCTGTGTTAATCCAACCACTCCTAATTGTGGATCTACCACCGCTCACTCTGTCTATAACTGAACTGAGACCTACTCTGTACTTTTGTAGACAGGTTAAAAATGTTCACAAACTGGGGGCCAAATGCTTCAGTATTACCTGTTGTGTTACGTTATAAGCATTTACATATATGATGACATTTAGTGCCATCATAGATGACTGACCTGTTTTGGAACACACCTGAAAATTAACATGTTATAATACTGGAGAAATAATGAGTAGATTAACATTGCTGTGCTCATCCCCCCACACAGTGTGTCTCTGACTCTCTCTTCTCGTCTTCCCGTTCTGCTTTTGAAGGGTAACCCCTGTGGAATGTGATTCGTTAATCTCTCTTGACATTTCACTGTCTTCCTTTGCTGCATACGTCTCCTGCTTGTTCAGTCAGTTGAGCCAAAGGAGTCAGGCCGAGCCAAACATTTGAATCTTGAAATCTTTCTCTCTCATGAACAAAGCCAAAAAGGGCAGAGATTCCTCATATCCATTTGTTTAACTGTGTGTTTTGATGCTAGATACTGAGCAGTTGTCTACATAAACTTAGACACATACATACACACATGTATGTATTATCCTGTTTCAGAGGAATGCATCACGTAAGTGGTTTTGTTTCTTCTGAAGCTTGATGTTGGAAGACTGCTGAATACATTAAATCACTTAAGCGTGTCTACAACCATAAGCTATGGCAGCAGCAGACGTGTTAACTAGAGACTGGGGTCAACGTGGCTTCTTCTCTGCTTGAGTGTAATGCCATTTGGCAGTAGCACACTCCCACATGCTCATACTTTATTAATGCAGCCTTGTGCCCTTTTACACAGCACCCCAGTTGCGCCACTCAAGTATGAACAAGTGTGTCAGTTACCATGTGTGTTTGTTACCATGTATACATACATGGTATGATTTCAGACTTTCACTCAGAGCTGGCAGAAGTACACAAATGCAATACTTATCTATTGTATATTGAATTTATATAATAATAATGATACTCCTGATTTGTTTTACATGTACTTTTCACACATCTATACACTTGATATGGAACAAAAACAACTCAGAATGTAGAAGTGGAGCTGATTTTATAGCTACTTTTTGTACTGCCAGGTGGTTAAACCATAGTAACTGATGTGTATAACTCAAGAGTCTCCTCACCAGACCCTTCGTGACCCAGAGATGACACGGACACAGCAGAGTGTAGATCATCAATGCTTCAATCTTACTGTGCAGAGGATACTTAGGTTACATGTTGTGCATCAAGCTCTGCCAGATCAACCAGTCTCAGTCTTCCTGAGAACACTTTGCATTATATGAAACCTCAATACAATGAAGTAACTTACTTCTTGCTACATACTAAGTAATTTACAACACATCAATTCATTTGTCATTTGCGTGTTTCTCACAAAAGTCAAACCACATAATTTACTCTTTGATTGTATTTTGTATTAAGAATTTGCATTTGCATTTGAGTAATTTGTAAGTAAAGATGTCAAATAAATACAATAAGTAAAAAATATAATATTTTCTCTGAATTGTAGTGGAGTTAAATTCACAGAAACATAAAATGAAAATATTCCAGCAAATTACCGTTCTCATTTCTTTGTCAAGTCCTCTGACGCCTTGTTCTGACAGTAAAGCGCTTTGTGTATGTATGAGATGCACAGTGATGTCAATCAACTGCAAGATTTGACAGAAGAGCAATGAAGTAGTATATTAAGCCCAAAGTTTCCATAAGCAGGAGACATTTTGTTTTAACAATGATGGTTTCACACTCTTAATCACGTTTATGATTCTAATGAAATACAGTATGGAAACTTTTCTCTCTAGTAGTACAGTACTTTGTCACTTTTTGGTGCCTATTTAAAAAGAGATTGATGACATCTAACTCTTTTTTGTTTTGTTTTTTTGTTTGTTTGTTTTTTTCAACAATGGTGGACCATAGAGACTTCAAATAGTCCCAAACACTGCTATCCTTTTTTACCCCTCGTATTCTGTCTGTAGGGCTCTGACCAGAACCGTTTCTTGTGCTATGCGGACTATGCATTTGCATAAGGTCTGATTAGACCGATTTAGTCTCAAAATATTTTAGTAGAATTAAATGTAATTCAAATATCTTTCAGATTATATTTGCTCTGTAATGTTGAAAGAAACATCTATACACCATTGGGAAGTGTCTGTGATATCACTGCAGAAACAGCTGCGCCAGAATGTTAACTTTGATTTGCTCTATATAAGGCATGTTCAGTTTTGGCAGCTTGTCCTTGTTAGCTAAGTTAGTGCTATGACACACTGGAATCCCAGGTTCACAACCTGGCTTTACCATTATATAATTTCATTTTTTGTTTTTGTTTTTTATCATTCCTGTGTGGCTTCATTGACATTTAAAAATGATAATTGTCACAATGATAATAAAATTGTTTTAAAACAGTGTATTTGTACATAGCCTTTGCAAATAATATCAATTTTGTTTACCTTTATTGCTTCCTGTAGCCACAAATATTGAAAGGTTTAAATTCCTCATATCAATTAAAAACAGGGGCCCCCAAAATTATCTTGCATAGGGCCCCCAAAAATCTAGAAACAGCTGATGAAACTGTGATGTGGCTGTTGTCATGATGACAGCTCTTACAGCCACCATTTTGGTACTGAATCAATTGAAATTCTTTGATTGGTTAGAAAAAAACAATTGGTCAAAAAGTTTTATCTCTGCACTGCCAGTACTGTTCAATGAGGCTGGCCTCACAGGAGGCTTTAATAGCGCCTATCAACATTAAAAAATTACTTTTTAGTCCATATTTCTACAAATAAATATTTTTAAAAAGTCACATACTCTAGCCTCAAGATATTAAAGGTTTATTTGTTGCCAGATGGAAAGTCAGAAAACTAGAACAAAGAGAGTCATATTGCAAAGAAAGGGTAGAGCTGTTTGAATTACACAAGAAAGTAACATCTGTGCATCTTAACTGAGCGTACAACATCAAGCCAAAACCATCTCACAAGCCTGTCTGTGCTTATACTCTATAAATGTTTGTTTTCTCCAGGATTGTTTTCTGCAAAGACACAGAATCAACTTGAGGATGTTGAAATTCATATTGAGGGTGTTTTTTTTGTCAAGTTTAAATAAAAGTCATAAGAAATTATTATTTTTAAAGGCGCACTCCAATAATTCATATACCCATTTAAGAAACAATCTTAAAAACTTGAGCTTATTAATTCATTTATTTAATAATGGATATAATAGTTAAGTGTAAAGTTGAAGAGTGCAGACTGTAGATGTCTCTACTGTATCTAGAGCTCAACCAGTCAGGTTAATGTTACTTTGAGAAAAGCTTTGCTTCTGATGTCTGAAGAAACTAAAACTCGCCCACAACATTAATTCTTATTTATAACCACATTTCAGCAGGGAATCCTTCAGTGCATTAAAAGGACCTTACTCAATAACTTTTTTCCGAGAGGTGGGGTCACCAGTCTATCACACAGACAACCACACACACTTGCATTCACACCTATGGGCAATTCAGAGTTACCAATTAACCTACATGCATGTTTGCTCTATGAGTACTGGAGAGAACCCACGCAGACAGGTAGAGAACATGCAAACTCCGCACAGAAAGGCATGTGGCCAACCTGTGGATTCAAACACTGGTCCTTCTTGCTGTGAGGCGACAGTACTAACCGCTACACCAGTGTGCCACCCTAAAAGGAGAACATTAGTATTCAAACAAACTATTTAGAACCCTGAGTGTGTGGATGAGTATCAGTGACTATTAATGGCACTTGGTTGGCATCCACGTTAGAGGCAGAGCGTGACTGATGGAGTTTCACCATTTTATGATGAGGATGGAGAGTGATGCTGTCAGCTGAATTGGGGTACACTTAAGCCTCTGCCCTCCCTAAGCCTCTGCCCTCCCTATCACTCAGTCATTTGCCAAGTTGATTTGACTGTCTTGAAGATCTTAAAGCTGTTACATATAGTGAATAGAGCATCACCCTCCTGTAGGAGGAGGAGGTAAATGAACAACGGCTTCATATGCAGATTGGCAAAAAAGACACGTTCCAGTAACTGCAGTGAAAGGCAGCGTTGCAGTTGTTATATCAAAATAATAGCTCCTATTACACTGCCTGTTCAAGGCAAGTTTACTGTGTAAAATGTAGCATGCCAGCGCAGGGGGGGTCAGAAGAGGGGTGGTTTTGCCCAGTGTCTCTGTAAAAGACTCGAGGCATTTTCAGTGTGTTGGGAGGAAGGAGTGTGAAATTTTATTTGACGTTTTATTGTGAGACCCGAGGTTGTTTCTCCTGGGAGACATTCTCTCATATATGAGAGGACAGACAACATTACAGACATGATTTGAACTCAAGTTCAGTATGTTAATGACATATTATTATGCTTAAAGGCCCTATAATTAATCTCAGATGGCCATCTTTGATTAGCCGTTAGCTGAAAAGTGATGGTGCTTTTCTACAGCAACACTGCATCAACATAAACTTATTTTAGACATGCACTGGAACCCTGAACATATCTAGACGTTACCCAAGTGAGATGCATGTGAGAATGTAAATGTCTGAGTCAGACAGCCCGGAGATTACTGAGCGCCTTAGTACAAGTCCAGTTAATGTCAGTGATCTCTACAGGTGCCCCTGCCCCTCACTGAAATCAAGCGGCATTTCTCCCCATGTGAGAACGTGTCTGACTCCCATTTTTCGCTACATGTGTGATAGCACAACTTCGCAAAATGTCCGGACAAGAGTCTCCTGACATTGCCTGAGTTTATATGTGAAAACAGCTCAAATGTGAAGTGACGAGGTTGAGAGTTCAGTAACTTGTGATTCAGTGTCTAACGTTGTTTCTAGAGGATATGTGTACTTTGTCATGCTTGTTTTGATGAAGAGAGGGGAGTAATGATAGTAGCTATGCTAATTCAAGGCACCTAATTAAAGGCAATGTGCGGACAAGAGCAACAGCAATGACCCTGTCTCACTGGAACAACTGAAGGGCTGTTTGTAACCAAGAAACATAAACT
>JAUBNQ010000027.1:6405569-6427547 GCA_032353495.1 Ctenopoma kingsleyae | reverse complement strand
CTCTGTGGTCAGGGATCAGGGAGGGCAGGTAAACTATAATACAATAACATAATTACAAATAAATCTTTAAATAGTGATACTTTATGTCTAATATATGGTCCAAAGTATTTGTCCATATCAAATGTTCAAATGCTCCAATATGACTTATTTTTTCAGCAAAATACTGACACAGTACACAATTACTCTACAGTTGATGCACCTTTAATTTTGTAAAAAACATTTGGAAAGACACTTAGATTCCCCAAAGAGATGCAATAGCTCCATGTGTGTTTCCTAGAGACTTCATAACATAATACACTGTTATTTGCACAAAAACACAGTGAAATTTAAATTTAGGACCACTACCACTAGTAGCAGAGAACAACTCGCACACTATCATTACCTTACTTTGCAGGTGGCCATCGACTGTTTTTTGTGGTTTTTTTCTTGTGGGTTTGTTACAGGCGAGGATTAGTTCTACCATGAAAATATCCTTTGAGTAATTTTTTCTCAGAATTCTGTTTTTAAAGTGTAGTGTTGGTTCCAGGACAAAACGTCCTGTTTCTGTTTGGACCTGTAAGGCACAGCCCACTGCACAGTTGTCCAGCAACAGGGCTTCAGTCACGGGTTGCCAGACATGAAACCACTTAGAGCCCAAACTGATTTTAAGATGGACACCGAGTTAACAAATTGTCTTCTGAACAGGTTAGCATTGAGACAGCTAAGGTTAGCTAGGCGCCGACTCCTCTGGAGTCTTATTTACAAATATATGAACCCAAAATAGAAGCTTATATTTCAATAGGTAAAGCTTTTAAAGCGCGGGTTACCTTTCTCTTACTTGTTTAAAGCAGATCAGAGCTGGTCTTCCCCCCCACAAAAACCACCTGTTTCCACTTAGCTTAGAAAAATCCTTTAGTTTTGAGACGTAAGCTTCCATTTTGTCGGAACAAATTTAACTGTAACTTTACCGTTACAGACTTGTCGGTGACACACCCCCACCCTCTGCGTAAAGAGAGCACGCAGCGACGAGCACCTGTGAAACCATAGAGTCTATGGCGCTCAGCACTGCCCCCTATCAGTGCGGCACGGTACTTTCTGCCTCACCCTGTGCATTTTCACTGCACATTATGAGCGTTCCCAAAGACTAAATATGTCACACACATTCATTAAATATATTAGACCGTGGAACGTCAGCATGTGTAGTACGTGTCATCAAACATGTTTATTGACGATATAAAGAGAAACAGCAAAGGGCATGCGCAACTGTGTCAGTCAGTGTGTGTGGCACAGAGGTGCGGCACAGCTCATCACTGCCTCACCTCGCCCTTCTCCTATGTATTTGAACAGGAAATGCGTAAATTCAGCGATTTTGACCATAACAATGTTGAAATCAAGACAAATGGACAAATTGATTTTCTATCATTGTTAATATTTTACTTGATGACAGGTGAGGCCTCTCCTGACTGAACGTCACTGACTTTAATGTATCACAGCTACCAGTAGAGATGGCTACTTAATAATAAGTAATTTCAAAGTTTAGGTACTGGCATTCATTCACTGTGGTCTGTGTGCAGACAGTTTATGAGAATACCGTGTACGACTCATCATCGCTTGCCTCTCTCCTCCTGTCTCTGCCATGTGCTATGGGTCAGTAGCGCCTAAGGAACCGTCACCAGCTTCTCTTTATGCTGGCGAAGGCACTTCATTCCTTCATAACTCAGATCTGTATTGTCTCAGAAATAAATGTGAATGTTATCTGTTACACTGAACAACGGCAGCTTGATTAGTAGTAACTCCAGCTCCAGAGTGTGTATGTGTTCCCAACAGTGAGTGTTCGTTCTTGAGGTTATCAGGCTTAGCTTTGGTTACAGTACTTATAACCAGCCATGCATCACGCTAAAACTGACAGAATGATGTAACATCTAAATGAGCTAGTTTATAATTGCGAAACAACATAAACACATTAGCTGAGCAACTTAACATACAGTGTATTACTCATTGTCACTTGTCATTGTCAAAGTTTAATGTTTCACTCATCTGGCATTCGCATGCGTATGTGCAGTGTCCTCTACCTGGTAACCTGGCATAAGCTTTGAGTCCTCTTTGTAACGCTCTGTGTCAATCCTAAATATTGTTCCTTTAAACTTGAAAAGCCAGAGAGGAAAATGAGAGCAAGGAGACAAAAGCCTTGCATTCCTATAGGAAATCCCATTTGTTCTCCAGGAGTCAGGGCTGTCAACAGGGTGGATTTTATGGGTGTGGGATCCCTCATGGACGTGAGGAACAAGGTCAAAGACAGTAGATGAAGGTTGCTGACCTCTTATGAGTTATGAATTCCACATTCATGCGTGTTTTTACACTAAAGCTTTGCCATAGATTTATTTTACAGCATCGATGTGTGGTGGTATAAATATGTATGCATCACATATTAAAAAGAAAAGATGTTTTTTTCTTCTTCCACTGATTCCAAAAGGCAATGCAGACCAAATATAGATACTATAAGTGTATGAGGAGATTTTCACTTTCTGTGTTGTCATCCGTATACAACCATTTCTTTTTTGTTTTGTTTTTTTGTTGTTGTTTTTTTTTTTGTTGCTTTTTTTCTTGCTGCTCAAATTAAACCAACAGCTTTAACCTTGGCTATAATAACGCACATTCTTTCAGACTTTAATTTTGGGGCGAGAACTTAAGTTAGAATGAGAGGCAGTGATTGAAGAACAGTTATTTAAGGCAAGTGCAACTTGAGATTCAGATGTTCAAGGAGAACAAAATACCCACGAGGAAGATTATGGAGGGCTGAATAGGACATAAAAGGTCCTTGAGTATACTGTATATTCTAACTTAATGTTACTTTTAAACAGAATTATCTTTAATAAATCTTTTTGATGCTTTTACAGCTCATCAGTGACAATTTATACTACAGGAATTATTCATATTTTGTGGATTTAAAGTGGATATAGGTGCCCTACATGATTCAGTGATCTGCTGTAGCGGATGACTCCAGAGTTATTTAATGCTTGCATTAGTTAAGCCTCACTGAAGTATACATTAAGCCAACTGAAGCAGGTCTTCTCCGCCTTCACAGCAGCTTTCCCATGACTGATGCGCAGCAGTCTTTAGATTAAAGCTATCAGTGAGTATTATTTAGCAGCAAAACGCAATATTTTGAAATATGTTTCTTTAAGACAAAATGAAAATGACTTCTTTGTAGTGCAAAGAAGAAAAAAAATCTGAACGGTGCATTGTCAGTGACATGTAAACCTTTAAGAAATGGTTTTCATCAAAGCAGAAATATTTTTGCATGAATTTTTTTTGTTACTTCAAAAATAACTATTTTAATGTTCCTCAGTGATACTGAACATCTTTTGCTGTATGTTGAAATACTAAGTGCAGCCTACAACAAAGTGCCAAGAAACTAATGTTGAAAATCTTTCACATCAATCACATTAGACTAGATTCAAATCAGTAATACTGATAAAAATTAAGAATATTGAGTTGTGTGAACTTTATCAGTTTCTTTAGTTTTAACTAATTCTTTGTTTCCATTCTTTTCAACATGTTTTTTTTTTCATTGCACGCTGAACAACCAAAAGCAAGTAGATACTGCCGCATTACAGTAGCAGTATCATTTGTATTCATTATTTTAACATAGTACTGCAACATTTCTGAGTAATTTAAATTTTACATATAAACCAGTAGGTCAAACCTAATGGACATCAGGTACAGCTCCGGGTGCACCTGTTTTAGTTCCTATATTTAGTTTAATTTATGCTTAAAGCTAGTCAGAAAAAATACACACATTCTTACATTTAAGGCTGCATTGACTGTAAAGCTTTAATTTATGTAAATAAGCACCTGTATGTGAAGAAGAATTTTCTATGGTTTATGGTGACTGATGAGGGAAAATATATTCCTTTAATTAATTTACACATTTCATTCTGCTCTCTTATTCTGTAGCAAGTGCTATATACTGCAGAAGTTAGAATGTGTCACATCCATACACAATAATAAAATAGTTTGTCCCCTGTAGTGTGATTGGATTTATTTTATTATACATAAAATAAAACCTAAAATAATTTAATAATAATATTAACATAAAATCTGAGTTTAGAGTGTCCAGGCTCATTTAAAAGATTTTTAATGATTAACCTCAAACTGTGGCACCATCATGCTTTATCTTACTGTAAAACTTGGAGTGTGTTTCAAAACAGTTTACTTTCTTTCTCATTTTTCATTATGCTCCAATTTAACATCACACAGGTAGACAGGACATGACAGTGTCTTTCCTCAAAGTGATAGTCTTGTGTTTCACATAAATATACATGCTTTCATATTTGACTAAGAATAGTAAGGTGACACCGTTGTTTAGGGCGGTGACAGAGAGTAATGGGCTGTCCTAGTAAAGGGGAATAGATACTGTATGGGCCAGCATAGTTTCAAAGGCAGACCCCGGGGGAATCACAAGCTTCAGTCACCATATGCTTCATCGAAGCGCCCCTCACTTTCAAACTAAACAGGGGCTCAGAGAGAGACTGTTTCCATACAGGCACTAATATGATAACAGTAAGGTGTCCAAAGATGTAATATTTTATGTAAAGTTTAAGGCAGAAACAGTGTTTATAGTCTCAAACTGTGGTCTTGGTGGTAAACTGAAACTCCAAGACAATGGGATGGTTAATTTAGCCCCCAAAACACAGTTTAATCTGCAACTTGTCAATATCATTGTGGAACTGTATGTCTCCCCTTGTCTTTTTTTTTTTTTTTACTTCATCCAGGATGTTTCTTTCTTTCTTTTGTCAGTGATCTAATGAGATGTGATGCCAAGTTGTCATTTTCGTACATGTCAGAACAGGTATAAGCTGGATAAGATGTAACAACTCCCTGCTAAATAACTTTTTCAAGACTTATGTAAAAAAGTGAACAAAAAAGAGGTGAAAACAAGTCAGATGTCCAAAAGTACACTGAGTTTTGACTTCTTGATAGTTTAAACTTTAAAGGATTAATGCTGGGTTCAAAACTCATTTTTAGCACTTTGATGCTGAAATGTTGAAGTTTAAAATGATGGATGCCTTTCACTTGTATCCACAGAAGTTTTACTGCATGTCAGCAAAACTCTTCAGCCAGGAATAAGCACTTAGAAATAAATCACATCAATCACATTTGGCAGAAACCTGCTGCTGTTTGTCTTTTCTCTCTTACTTTACTTTTTACGTTTTTGACTCTTCTGGCCACAACTTCCATCAGTGAGATCGCAGATATTCTGCCCCACAGTTGACACTTAGATTGTTCCTGGCAACTGCAAACCTAGTTAGATTAGTAACTGAACTCAGCATCCAGGGCAGGCAAGAACAACGATCCACAAATTCTGACTTGGTGGTGCAACATAACATAGCTTATGCTCGCTGGAACTGTTGAGCTGAAGGAACGCAGTTAACAGTCACTGAGTCACTGCCATATAACAAGGAAAAAAAAGACACCTCTGTGACCCAAAGTTGTGTTGCAGTTGCATGCTTTATACCCATTCTAGCTATATTTGGTGCATTCACAGAGTCGCAACAGATTGTCCAGTTTAGTCTAAAAATAGGTGTTGATGTGGTCACATGGACACCTCTAAATACAGATGTGATTTAACCTAAAAACTACTGCAAACAAACTGCAACAAAAAAGAAGTAAAGCAGTCACAAAAGATCACTGGAGACACATTCGAGAAACATTCTGATGCCAGATATGAGTTAATCATAGCTGGATAGACACAATAGATGCACATACTGGCTGTAAGCCAGTGATCTAGGTCTTGCCATCAGTGCAGAGCAGTTTTCTGCTCTGTGTGATTCCGTACATATGAACTCCTTTAAAGGATATTTAGAAATATAAAGCTCTGGCTGAGGTAAAGCATAGAATGCTGACTAAAGGATTTAAAAACATGAACAACCATCTTCATCACAAGGCATAAATATGTATTATTCTGCTGATAACATGGCACATTCTGAGTTTATTAGAAGGGGGAGGGGTGGAAAAAGGCTGGGGTATTCTCTGGTCTGTTAGCAGCCTCTACTGGCCCTGGGTGTGACGGTGCATTCAGAAGGAAGGTGTTTAATTTCAACAAGGCTGAATTACAGTATATGACCTTCAAGGTACAAGGTCAAAGTTTCTCCTGACAATTATTACTATTAAAACCTAATCTAAATGATGCTAATAATAATAATAATAATAATAATAATATGTATACTTAACTTCTTAAAGAGAATAACCTATATTATTTGTATAAGCATTCAACAACTCAGCTTGTGTTTTTGGTAATTTATTCATCCTGTTACAATATTTGCTATACCCAAAATATGCCACAATACTACTTTTAAACTTAGACAGTCTAAAATAGAAGCAAGAACTGCTTTTATTTGCTATGGGAACAAAATTGCACGAGAAATTGCTGTTGACACTTAACAAGACAGCTGTACATTCAGACCTGGTTCATTAGTTGCATTCTGTCATCCAACTTGGAAACTACTGTAAATATCAAAATGCTAAAAATATAAATTCAAAGACTAAATACTGTTCCTGTGCATTAGCACTGACACAGCAGATGACAACTTTGTCATATTCAAAAACAGACGAAAGCAAAAAGTTGATATCATTTCCAGAGCTATGCATAAACACCATGAGCACAAGTAGGTCAACACAGGCCTTAAATAGCTCAGCATGCACAAATTGACATTGTGTGTCTCTGCGTGTAGATAACATTTCCCTTGTCACCTGTCACCTGCATTTAAAGCTGCCAGTCATTTAGGTCAGGCAAGATGATTGTGGTAGCAAAGCTCTGTGAGAGTTGGATGACAAAGCCATAGCTCAGCTTTAAGCAGATATGTATGAAAAAAACATGCCTGGATCTAATCTTAAAGGGAAACGAAAGAAATGTTACGATTTATTTTAAACGTCTAAATATATCGTTGCTAAAAAGAGAAAACAAAACAAAATTGCATTACTTGCATCACTTTTTTAATGCTTTTGTTGTGGAAAAACACCGGAAATGCAACTATGTTTGATAGTCTTCCGGTATCCGTGCATGTGAAGATGGCTCGTCTACTATCATTTAAAATTGGAGTTTTTTCCACTGTTTTGTTTTTCGTATGCATGGATTTTGTATGTTGTAACAATGGTAGAAGGGTACGTGTGAAACAGTATTATTTTAACCCCAAAATCTGGCTTCGATTAAGTGGAAGCTGCACCTGTTAGCTTACTGATTAGCATTAGCTTTTGTGACCGGCTAAAGGCTAATGGTACTATTTATTTTCATTCTCAGGTTGGGGAAAATCTAGACACTGAATTCAGTGGTTTCTCTGTGCCGCTTGAACACTCATTTGAAGTTGGTGAGAATTGTTTTATTACTAATGTGGTGTATAATACGTTGTTGCTAATGGTGGTAAGCTAATCAAGCAGCATTGTGCTACCAGCGGCAACGCCATATCCGAAGGGAGAAACCTACACACCAAACATCAATCAAAAATCTCTGTTTAATATATTTTTATGTTTTGACAAATCACTTTACCTGGCTCATACACATAAGCTGAGTTCTTTTTTGTACTGCTAGTGTGCTCTGTTAAATCAAGGATACAGGATGAGCTGCAGCAGCATTTTATTTTATTGTGTCAATATTCAGATTTCCACAATGACAGCAATTATTTGGGATGGTGTCTTCGCAATTTAAAAAGTGTATCGAATTATACTGTGGTTGATTTATTTACTTTTGCTATTTTACCTGTTAATTTTCATTATTTTGATATTTTTAACTGAGAATAGTTGTTATTCATTACAAAGGAGGCAGGAATAGTATTGGGCTGACATATTGATGTTTATTAATGGTGTATTTCCTGTTTTGACAATACAGTGTGCTGTCCTCCTTGTTTCAGATGATGTAGCAAACTTTCGGGTTCGTGGAGCACTGGTGTTAAAAGCTGGAAGGGAGCCAAGTGTCTCTCTAAGTCAGAACCAGCTTTCAGAAGAAGACAGAACCAAACTGAAGGTATACTATGATTTTAAGATAGAGGGATGTAGACTGATGAGTATAACACTGTCAATGTCCATATATTTATTGATTTTCTGTAATATTATTTAGCAACAAAGATAAGCAAAAACACTGCAGCAAAGAGCTTATTACAAATTTAAAATGAGCACTGATGAGCAGATTCGGGCAATGGACAATCACTCTCGACTTAGAAGCTTTACAGAAGGATTTGAGTGTGATCAGTGTGAAATTACATGTCTAACGTTTCTGTTTTAAAACCTGGATGACTCCCCAGGAAGTGGCTGCAGTGGACGGTCTGTATAGAATCAGAGTGCCTCGTCTTTTCCTTCAGGCAGACAGACAGACAGAACGGCAGATGGAAGGTTACCTCACAGCGTTTGTCAGAGCTGTATGTATTTCTCTAAACTGCACCAGTAAATTATCTTAGGAAAAACAATTATTTGAGAACTGAGACAGTATTAGTACGTGCTGAGTTTCACTAGTGTTTGAGCAGTCGACCTGTTCCTAAAGAGTAAGATACCAGCCGTTACTGGTCTGGCTTATGTTTTATTTAAAATAATTTGTGTCTTTGCCAGCAACCAGCAAATATCTTATATTTTGTGATTGTGTTTTTATTTTATCTTTGGCTTATGTGTAAGAATTAAACTTGAAAAACGCTTGTATGAACTTAGAAATATCTAGCAAGTCTTTCTAAGGCCTTACGTGAACCTGTATTTTCATCTGATATTCAGTGTGCCATGGTTGAGTCCCATCTGAGTGATGTGATCTCCCTCTACACTGACGTATCCGGGTACCTCATTGGCGTCTCCATAGTGACATTACCTGGGGCCTGTAGGGGCACTGAGGTTGAGGATGAAGTGGATCTTGAGGTTTTTAACACCACACTCAGTGTCATGGCTCCTATTAATGCACCAGGGTATGCGTGTCTGTTTTCTTTCTTCAAATGTCTACCTCAAATGTGTGATATTAAGTGTCTGTGTATTAGTGAAATCCTCCTGTGTATCTGAGTGTAGGTTTTTAAGATGGCTTTGATTGCTTTATAGTGTATTTACAATGGCTTGGCAGCTTTACATAATTCCCCTATAGGTAGTACAAGTCTCTATGCACCTTTTTTCCTTTCAAATTTCCCTTCATTTTCTTGTATGGGGTTTGTGTGAATACATTTTGCCAATTGTCTTCCAGACCTGAAACAGCTCTGTTCCTTGAACGAATGGAACAGGAATCTGAGAAGAAAGCGAAGAATCCACAAGAGCAGAAATCCTTCTTTGCTAAATATGTAAGTACTCTGGCTCTGTGTTGAAGATGAGTTATTTTCTTCTATTTCATTTGTATCAATATATATATAGTAGAAGAGTAGGAATGTCTTCTCAAAAGTCAAAATGTTCTCCCTGTTGGATTCTGTGTTTTGAATTCACTCTATGATTTTCATTAGTCAGTTTTGACTAACCAGAAATTTCTTAGCATATTCCAGCAGAGGATTTGCTGTTTTTCTTCATCATAGATCATATAGTGGTGTTTTGAGCGGTTGTTTGAAGAAAATTGGGCATTTGACAACATCACCAGTGGCTCTGAAGTTGTGAAATGCATTTCTTAGTTATTTCATAGACTATGCAAGTAAAATGCTGTGAGTGTTTGTACCATTCAAGTTTTATGAGGCAAGTGCTAAAATACAGGGAGTCGGACACAAGCTTAAATCCTTGCACTCACATGTTCATGTGCATAAACAGTCCCCTTCAAAAGGGTTGATATGGTAAGGCCAAATCATTTGTATGTGTGCTTTAGGCGCACTTAAAATTTAGGTTGATGTGTAAATATCAAAGAAAAGATTTCTGAACTTTCATCTCACATTCATCTTTTGAGCTTTAACCTATGTATCTTCAGTGTACGGCAAACACAAATGAACTGGCCTTGCCACTGGTTTGACGGTTTTCACACTGTTGCTTTAACTGAACTGAACAAAACATTTTGAGACCCTGCTCTGTATTCCCATGCTTCTCTGTGTGACTTAAATAGATATTCTTTCACAAAGTTCATTTTTAAGATTAAGTGACACAAAAATGAATCCTCTTTAAAAAAGTAATAGTGAGATTTGTTTGTCTTTTGACATTTCTGCCTGTCAGCTGGAGTAAAAACATCTCTCTGCCCCAGCTACATGTTTGGAAAAATCCGAACAGAGAACCTGGAGTCGAGTCCTATATCTTGGCTCGTCCGAGCTCTTTTTGAAATCTTTGTCTTGTTTTGCACCTTGCTGTGTGTATCTTGCTGTGTCCAGTGACCCGTGTTGACTCAGTGCTGTGCTGTGTTCCAGTGGTATTTGATTCTGGGAGGTGCAATCTTCCTCATGGCCACCAATTCTGCACAGCCCCCAGCAGGGGGAGACAGAGAGCAGAGCTGATCCCACTGAAGTACTGTCGTTTTACTTGTGGCTCGTTCTGTTCCCCTTCCTCCTCCTTCTGTCAAGTTTTTCATTAACTTCTAAGCAATGTGACTAACTGACAAACACTTACGCCATTCTTCATCTTGCAGTTTTTGATTTCTCCAGGTCAAATGCCAAATACATCAATATCAAGATTGTCAGTTCAGTCAGTACTTTAAATGAGAGAAGACCAAACAGCTTCCATGTGAAGTCAGAGAGATTTCAAGTTTATAAATGCTAAAATAAATTGTTGATGTAAAAATGTTGAACTTGTCTTTGGTGTTTGACACTGAGATTTCTTCTTTATTCTGCAGTCTCTCACCCACTTTTACACTTTACGTTCTTTTGAACCTAATCTGGGATGACCAATCTGGAATTCTTGAAAAGATGCAGTGATCACAGTTAAATTTGTTCTTTTGAAAACATAGACAAAGTTGTACTGACTTGTTTGTTTTTTTCCCTAGTGGATGTACATCGTGCCTCTGGTTCTTTTCCTGATGATGTCTGGCGCTCAGGACCAATCAGGAGGAGGAGCCGGTGGCGGAGCAGCCAATGGGGGTGGCCGATGATCAATCATCAACAACTTGTTTTTGTGAAGATTTACTGAACAATACTTCTCTGTAACAGTTTTTAACTGCTGTACATAATGATCTGTTTAAAGCATATAACTCTCTGTCACAAGTAATATCTGTACAGTATAGGAAACGTGCCCTGCAGATGACTGCATTTTAATACTAATGTGAAAATAAAGTATTTATTACTTGAATTGACTTTTTTTTTTTAGACTGAATATTTTTCTCTGTTCTTGACTGGTGTTTCTCAGATCTAGTTGCAAAAGCAGAGTAATATAAAAATCTAAATAAAATAGGCAGTAGGTAGTGGATCCCTTTTTCTTAGATTATTAATCAGAATGTGTAAAGCAAACAATAATCAAATATATGGGTGGTAGATATAGTATAAAGCTGGTGAAGTTTACAGTCAGTAGTTAAAATATAGTACAATCATCTCAAAATTGTTCTGCAATAGTTTAAAACAAAAGTAAATGTTTTAAGTTGGTAGTGGTGAAGAGTAACAATCAAATACTGTACATACAGGAAGTACAATTGTGATGTAGTCCTACTTGTATTTTACATGAGTATGTCCATTTTATTTTTTTGGACAGCTAGCTAACGTTTATACATGAATGCATCAATAAGTATAATACAATTACAATTATTGTACATGAAGAGTACCTTTTGCTTTCTGTACTTTAAGTATATTTCGAGGCTATTAGGCATGAACATTTCAGATTTCTGGAGAAACCTTATTTATAAAGAAAGTGGAACAAATCTGGACTAGACTTGTACTTTTGTAATATCAACACCATCACGGTTTAATTGTGCTTAAAATACCGTGGGTTGCATACGTAACTTAATCAAGTTTGTACAGAGACAGTACTGAGTTTTTGGTTTAGTTTTAGTCTGTTACATATAAATTACAGTACAAACCCTAATGACCAAATAGCCACTGACTGGTTAATCTCATTAATGGAGCAAACAGCCAGGGGTTTACCATGCTGGGAGTAGAGCAGCTGCTGCTGTCCCCAACCAGTGTTAACTATCGTGCAGTTTATTCACTAAGTACTGTTTAGATAAAGTGTGTGCAGAAATTACTTCATGACATCACTCTAAAGGCTTCATTACATTTTCTCTAAATATTTATATAGACTGATTGTTTCTGATTATGTACAGTAACTTCTTCGTGTTCCTTGTGTATACACATTCCTCTGGTGACGCCTAAACACAGCACCCACACCTTCAGACGTGAACAAAATCACTTACTAATATGATGTCTCAGTTCTTCCCCTAACATAACATTATAACTACAAGTCTGAACCAATCCCAAACATAATCTCTGTTGCATCATTGCTCTGTTGTATCATTCATTCCTTTGTGGTGTTCATCTTATTCTTTTGTTGTTGTTATTGTGTGTATAATTTGTTACACTGTCTGTCTAATTTGTGATTTTCAGACTGAACAATAGAATCACACAACAATACAAACACTGGTCATGTGAATGTCTCTTATTTGATCTTGTATCCTGCAGGCGAGCTGCTTGGAAACTTGGATGGGGATGTACTGTACATCTAATGATGCAATCCAAACTAAAGGGTGATTGCCAGTCTTCCTGTGATCCTGGCTACAACCATTTTTGGGAAACTGATGTGAACATTGTGTCTTTGCTCCGTCATCTTCCACGTATCTGTGTATTTATACATGATTATAAATACACAGTCACGGAGGGAGGGAACAACATGGCTTTAAAAACAGAATATCCCAAAACCCCTGTGTCAACATCACCCTCTTCCTCATGTCAGTCAGTCAGTGTGATCAGTTTCAGTCCAAGTGTCCAACTGCGAGGGATACCCTCTTATTTTAGGAGGCTTGACATGAAGCTTCAACACTTCAGTGCCCTCTACCCCTGTCCAACCATCAGCTAGGCTTTTCTCAAAATGACCCACCAAGTCACACAAACACACACCTTCCTGCTCTGTACATCACATTTCCAGGATCAAGTACCACTCTGCTACAGCTTCCCCTTGTCCTGACACAGTTCACTGGGTCAGTCACTCTTCAAATCTCTTTGTGAGAAGGTTTTGAAATAGCTTTGTAAGATTTGGACAGCTGTCTTGTCTTTTATGTTTTATAAAATATAAATTTATAAAATGTACTATTTATATTTATAATGTAACAACATGGATGTCTTGCTGGTGAGACTGTCTGAGAGTGTGAGCCATTATTCCCATATTCTCACCTTCTGTGGTGCTATGACTCTTCACCTGCTGCTATCAAATATGGCCATTCAGAACAACAATAAACACTTATGCTTTCCTATGCGGCTAAACAACATGTCATACAAACTAGTTCTTTTCAAGCATAGTAGTATGACTTAAATCAGTTATTCTGTTATTTCATCTAAAAGTTGAGCACCAAATATACTACTAGATGTTCCACTATATCATTTTCAGTGCATTTAGTAACATTAACATTAACTTTACCATTGGTTAACTGTTATCCAGAGAAGCTTTACATCTCTGTCTTAGCTTGAATTAATTACTTTAATTAGATGTGAATCCCATCCTGGTGACACATGAACTGAAAAAGGGGGTGAAAATCATTGCAAATTTTAAACCAAACACTGCAAATGTTAAAATTATATTTTGATGTCATGTTTCGTCAACCTGCAAAGTGTTCACATAGTTGTAGTATCATGAAGGAAGGGTCACTGGTAAATAAAGTAATGCTGAGAAATACACATGAATCTCTCTCTGTGGCTTGGAAACTATCAGTGTCAGTGAGACAGCATGTGTTAGGCAGTACACCCCCCTTCTTGTGAAATAATGTGAGTTAGGAGTAGTTATAAGGTTTGCGTTGCAGGTGATTTTGGCCTGTTCTTGTCAGATGCTTTAATCATGCATGGTTTTCTCCTCCAAAATCCCCTGCCAAAAACAAATGCTTCTCATTTCACTGTGAGACGAATGGTGTGTGGGAAAGTACATTTATTATGGTGCTGCAATTGTTATAGTACTTTAATTTAAAAAGAGTATTAGGATTTCTGCTTTATACTTATATGATTACAATTCAGAGGCAAATGCCGTACCTCTGGTTCCCAACTTTTTTGATTTGTGACTCCTTCCAAAAACACTATAGTTGTGCATCTTGTTGTTTCATATCTTGTTATTACAATGAGCTGTAAGCAGTTCCACCAAAGTGTCATTTCAATCTTTTAAATACTTTAAATACCTTTGTTTAAGGCCCAAAGAGATAAAATCTGTTGAGTCTTAACAGCTGCTGACAAAATGAATAATCTGTATTAACAATATTTTACATGTGTATTATATAATAATATGCAAGTCAAGGGACATTTTGATTAGAACAAGTACTTTTACTTATAATACTTTGAGTACACTTAGTTGATAATACTTTTGTGCTTTTATGTAAGCAGAATTTTAAATAATTTTCCTTGTAAAAGAGCAGCTTTTTATCTTGTAAAGTATTTTTTTTGTATTGCTACTTTCACATTAGTAAAATGATCTGTATAGTTCCTCCTCCAGCAGTTATTTCAGAGACATCAATCACTCTGGTGTTTCACAGTGTTTGTACTGAGAGCCAACTACACATGGACAAAAATACTGAGAGGGAGATGAGAAGAGTGAAGCACCTGCTTTGTCAATCAGAGGAGACCCAGGAAAACAACAAGAGGATGTCCTGACAAGTTCTGAAAAGGATCCCAGCAGGCCATTAAAGATTACAGCCTTACACTGTAATCTGTATCCCCTGCGCCCAATTGTGCTATACATTTCAGCACATCACCATGTTAATATGTAATGAAGTAACATGATAGGTCATTTAACAGGCAGGCTGTGTAGTAGAGTGCACTAGAATATTACATTGAGATTGTTGAGTATATAATGTCTAAACACACACAAAGGTCATGGTACAACAACATATAAGCCCTCACTCACTGATGGCAGTAAGTGGCAGGTGTTGAAATTTGTTTTCATGTCTCACATGAAGCATATCTGGTATTATAGGAGGTGACACTAAGCCTGTAGTTACATGTCATTGAAATTCTTCTTACAATAGCGAGACACTTTGTGGTGACAGGAGTTTTTTCCAATTAAGCCATATCAATTAAGGCAAACCCCTTAAGAAGACCCCCGGACGTTCACCAGAGACAGCTCACACACAACTTAACTGCCTTTAGGAGATCATTAAATTTCATCAAGATTCAAGATTCAAAAAACGTTATTAATCAGGAAATTATGTTGGCATGTTACCGCAGCTCTCTGTTCAAACAGAAAGAAAGAAAAAGAAAGAAAGAACCATAACCAGAAACACCAACACAAATACTAAATACTCAATTTACAGAACAAAAATAGGTAATGAAAATAATAAAAAATGAGTCAAAAATAGTCATTTCCAGTCATTATTAGTCCTGGGTGTAATGTAGCGGAGTTATTTAATTATAAATATGATTATGATAGTTGTCCTCCCCCCTCCCCTTAACCTAAAGGAGACGAGTTGTACAGTTTGATGGTCGTGTGTGTTGACCAGTCTAGTTTATTGTCTAAGTACACGCCCAAGTATTTGTACTATAATCACAACCTCTACCTCTTCCCCCCATATAGATAGAGGAGTGACAGGCCCCCCAGATTTCCTGAAGTTCACCACCATGTTCCTTTGTTTTATTGATGTTGAGCTCACACCAGTCCACAAAGCTGTTCACCACTCCCTGGTACTCTGTGACGTCTCCACCCTGAATACATCCTACAGCTGCAGATCATTTGAACATAATGTGATTTTATTGTTTTGCATTTGATTACATTTTATTAATTAGTCAGTGTTTGCTGAGAAGCAAACCATCTTTCTTCAGCTAATGCTGAAATGAGGAGCAATACAGAAGAAGCACACTGACTTAACAGCCGCAAGCTCCCAACCCATACATTGGCCTTCTCTGATTGGTTAGAAGGGCGAGCCTCCCCCCAAACCCTTTACTTGAGTATTGAGTATTTGTGTATTTCCAGTACACATTTCTGAGTCAGTTTGCCACATTTGAACTGGAAAACTTCCACTCAGCAGTTAATCCTTTATTATACATACAGGGGTTTATAACTCTGGGATTAGAGCAGCTGCTGCTGTCCCCAACAAGAATCAACTATTGTGCAGTTTATTCAGTAAGTACTGTTTAGATAAAGTTTGTGCAGAAATAATTTCATGATATCTCTTCAAAGGCTTTATTACATTTTCCTCTAAATATTTATATAGACTGATTGGATTAGTCTTATTGTGTATGTGCACACATGCATTTTAGGACTTATTTCTTGTTTATGTTTTTGATTTCGGATTATGTAAATTCTTCATTTTCCATGTACATACACATTCCTCTGGTGACTCTTATAATATGAAATCTTTAGACACAGTTCTTCCCCTAACGTAACATAACAACTAAAAGTCTGAACCAATCCCAGATCATAATCTCTGTTGCATCATTACATTCATTCCTTTGTGGTGTTCATCTAATCCTTTTGTTGTTGTTATTGTGTGTATAATTGTTACACTGTCTAATGTGTGATTTTTTGTACCACATGCCATTGCAGTATAGACTGAACAGCAGAATTTGTAAATACCACAGGTCTCACAGAATCACACAATACAAACACTGGTTATGTGAATGTCTCTTATTTGTCCCCTCTGAATTGTGGGGTTCCCCAGGGCTCCATCCTAGGTCCAGTTCTCTTCTCCTTATATATGCTCCCACTGGGCTCCATTCGTAGAAGGCATAACATGGCCTTTCACTGTTTTGCTGACGATCTCCAAATTTACTTATCTATTCCGACTAACAGTCACTCTGCTATTCAAGCCTTACAGACCTGTCTCAGAGATATTCAAACATGGATGGAGATAAGGTGTCTTAATTTAAACAAAAACAAAACTGAGATCATTCCATTTGGACAACCGAATCTCCTCAATGGTTATGACAGCGCCACTGGTCCATTGGATTCACACTGCCACTCATTTGCTAGGAACCTTGGGGTCATTTTTGACAGTGCTTTTAAAGGTGAGAAACAGATTAATTCCGTTATCAAGGGATGCTTTTTTCTTCACCAGCTTAGTAAAATCAAGGCTTATATTCCACCTAACCAGTTTGAGACATTAATCATTCACTTTGGTGAACTGTGGTTGTTTTTATGTGCTATATAAATAAATTTGACTTGACTTGATCTGGTTTATTAAAATTAGTGACTTCAATATAGAAAACATTAAACTGTTTTTAAAAGAGTAATTACTTCATTATAATCTATGATTATTTTATTTCTCACAAATATCTCTGTACTGCTGCAAAACTGAATATGTATATTGTTTTATCTTGTTCATACAAGATATTAAATCCATCTTGTTTGCTCAAGATCCATATGTTGTAGAAGATAACAACACGTGAGGCCAAGATAAGGCAACAGGGCCTCTGTAGATGGTGTTAATAGTTTATCACATTTCACACACTACCACACTTTAAACTGTAAAGGTATTTGTTAATATTTTATTGAGGTGTCTTTGATTTCAGTAGGACTCAACTATGTGTCGTGGAAAGTTTAGGCAACCACTCTGCTCTCATTTACACAGTAGTAATATTAGTGTGCATAAAGCCATAACCACGATATTGTACATTGTTACTAGGAATGTGGTACAAGTGTTAAATTGATTTCTGTCCTGTTTGAAGGATTATAACATTGTGTTGAGTTGTGAACTCTCCACAGTGAGTTATGGTATGTTTGTATACTACAAATGTAATACACAGTTGTTTGTTCTTCAGTTTCCACAGTTTTTGGATCTGTGGATGAAATATATGGGTTCATTTGATTTGATTTTATGTTTGTGTTCACTGCTGTATAAGTCATATTTATGTTGCCATGTTTTCAAGCATTAGCACTTCAGTGTGACAACTAATTTTCCTGGACTACACAAAGTCAGGTAATTTTTAGAGCCAAAAAAGTACAGGCCATATAAAAAATAACTAATAGTTTTACAACATAATGTAAACTAGATTTAATAATAGTTCACTTGGAATGTTTTTATTTTATTACATATACAGAATACAAAATATGAAATAAATAAGTACTCATTTAAATTTAGCTGCTACTTTTAACCTCTGAGCACATACAAGCTGTCATTTTCAAGTTCTGACTACACCAGCAGTTCAGTAAACTTTGCCCCAAGTTCTTTGCCAGTGTGCACTTACAGCCACCGCTGATTGATGGGATCTGAGATTGACGACAGCTCCCCAGTGAGTAGCTGGCTGCCCTCTTAAATACTGACTGACCCTGCTCTCTATACGAAAACACATACGGCTTGTGTTAGAGTACGTTTAAGTTGAATTCAGGCACCAAAATATTCCAGATATTTCAGAGATGTGAATACTACCTCACACAGATGTTCAGTGCATGTGCATGTGCAAATGTGCACGCATACTTGGAATATTCTGTCTCCATCTATCTGATTCCTTGAAATGATCGGGAGTTTCATGTGACAGGAACATCCCTGTGGGTGATGGTTACTTCCAAAACTAATGCACATTCCCCCCCTCCCCACTCATTTGGAAGTTAATAAGAATGACCCTCCAGAGATGTACAGACACTGCTATCACAAGACCGCCGCGCTTGATGCTAAAAAGTGCCGGGAGCACCAAAGGAATAATGCCTGTGCCTAAGAAAGCAGGTAGGAGACCATTCTCACCTGAATCTCAAATGGGTCCATGTTAGTATTTGTTTTAAGTATTGTGATTTTAATTGTGTCATTTTAATTAATTTATAATTAACATTTGTTACCACATAAGATAAAGTTACAGCTAATCTGTAATAGAACTGATAACAAAATATATAAGTTTAAATGTGTGGTTATTTACATGTGGCAGTCAGGTGAAATTATTGATAATTGTTGCATTTGATTGCTTAGAGCAATGTGGCCTTCAAACTAGTTTCTATTCTAGTCTATGTTCAATTATAGTTGCAGTTTTGTTAGCATTTTTGCTTCTATTCATCACGGAAATGCATCTTACTCATATCAGTTTTCTGAATTAAAATCCTAATTATAATTTATTTACAAAGTCACATTTTCTTACTGTTTGTGCTTTGCTATATATAAATGAGTGTTTTATGTCACAGATATGTACCATGTATCATGTCACAGTATTATTTTTTATTCCATTCCAAGTGTATCACAACCTGAGAAGGCAGAGCTTCATATTTATTGCTTGTCACAGTGTTTTATTACCAATTTATTATGTGTTTCATGTGTTGTTTATATGATGTTATTAAGTTACCTCATGTTGACCACTCCTGTCAGTCAGCTCCGAGCCACACAGTCTTCCTTGGATTCTGCCAGTTTTCTCTGGACCATTAATCATGTCATCAAAGAGCATGAAGTAGCCTCTCCCTGCGCAGTTATGCTTTCTTCTGCACTTGTGCCATCACTTACTGAATTCCATTCGATGTCAAAGCCTGATCTGTAATTTCAGAGCTCTTATTTCTTGTCTTTTTCGTTTCACTCCCTATGCCATGCAATGCACCTGTCCCACCATGTTTCATTTTCTTTCTCTCTCCACAACAAATAGTTCCTCCATTTGAAAATCTATTGCGTCCCTCCTACTTCTTTTGGATGCGTCTAATCCATGCGCAGTGTTTCCTGTTCCATAACGCACCCCCACAAATGTTACTAATCCTTCTTCTGGCAGGCACAGTAATGAAGTGTGAAATGTTGCACAGTAATTCAAGTCCCAAAATGTAAAAGCCCATCTCAGTTTTATTTATGGCCGTTTGATTTGGCCATTATGCAACATATGCAACCTCTCCATAAGAAATTATTATCATCAAAGGCTTACTTTGTCACCATAACTGAAAGATAGTCAAACAAACTAATGTGATTAGTTAATGTTGGTTGCAACATTTTGATACTGCAGGAGCTAATAGGACAATTTATATTGTACAGATCAGGCCCTCTTAGTCTTTTTTATCTTTTTAAAATCCCTTTTCTTCCTTTTCCTTCTTTTCTCATCTATCGGCTTCTCCAAGAATTTTATTTCCAATTCCATCTCACATGTATGCTCATCATCCACCCAGGGAGCCAGAGCACTTGACAGGGACCAGAGGGATGAGCCTGGGCCCACGCCACCTCTACTCATCTCTCTCCCTCCTCCTCATCTCACTATCTTCTGATCTTGCTGCCTCAGTGGGATGTTTTGAACCTGATCTCTACAGATAATGTAGCTCTGTCCCACTGAGAAGAGAATCTGTGATGGGAAAACAGCTACGTTGTGACCATACGCAACAAACTCTCATGGAACTCGTGTTTCATAGCTTGTCCTGTTGTTGAATGTGGAACCATAGCAAAGTCCAACAGATCTATCTCACTCTTTCTTTCGCATTTACTCAAGTCCTGTTCAGCTAAAAGTTTGTTTTGCTCAAAGTTTCCTGAGAGACTGCAGCTTCATCCAGATATTCATCCATTATCCAGACTTGATTCATGATGTGTCTTTTTTAGGATCCCTCTGACCTTAAATATTCTTATGGCTCACTCCTTACTCTTGCATCCCACTTTGTCTCTTCTGTGTCTCTATTGCTGCAGTGTCAAGTCATCAGTCATTTTAAGCATCTGTTTATCTCTGGGGCTTTTCTGTTGATACTGCAGAGCGTCGACAGGCATCCACAGGCTTTTAACTCCACAGAGCAGCCGGAGAGCTGGCATATTTCCAGTCACCTAGCTTACTCACTGCCAGGCCTGATATCTCACTCCAAGGTTGCCTGAGGTGTTTGCTTCATTCCCTTCAGATAGAAGCCGGGAACATCTTACAGATGTGAAAATAAATTCATCTACACAGCCGCATTTCTCCAAAAGCCTGTTTTTAATGTCTCCTCAGTAATTCCTCTTACCCAGCACTATACCAAAAGGCCTTTCTTTGATCGTGTTCCTGTCTCCCCTGCTGCGTTGTTATAATCCAGAAATGAAGGGAAGACAAACAGATGAAGTGAGCTGTCATCATCATCATCATGTATCTTTCTGTTCCACCAGTTTCCAATGACGACTACACAAACTTTACTCTACCTCTCTGTGTACTGCCAAATCTCACCTCTGTTCATGCTCTGTCCATCATTATGTACATCCAATAACAATTTATGCGTACTTTCTTTTGAAGTCACGCATTATGCTTTGACAGGCTGCTTACTGCTGTAGTCCATTAGGCCATACAGACAATATCCAAACTCTAATCTGGTCTGTAAGTGAATCATAAGCCTCAGTAGGGTCCAGTTACTATTTCTGCATGCAGTCAGTAATCAAATTTTCCAGTCATAGTGACCTTGGTCAGGTAACTTTATTTGACATAATGGTTTCCTGCGTAACAGTAGCACATTACATGTTTAGATTCAAATTACAGCATCCAATGTCAGACACTATTTTAGACTTCAAAGGAGGAGTGGATTGTTGCCTTAAAAGCCTACCATTGAAAAGTTGGCCATCGAATCCTCTGGAAACCCAACAGCCCTTCTCAAATCATTAGCCACATTTAAAAGAATCCCAGACCAACACGCTTCAGGGAAAGCGATGCCATCTCCTGACTCACATCTGATGTTTGCAGATGTTAAACCAGACTCCTATTGGTCCTTCCGAGTACCATGCTTCTGGTATCCTCCCCAGCTGAGAGATATGAATGCTACAGAGTTATGTTTCTTCAGGCTAAGACATATAGATACACCTGAAAAAGCTGACACCTGTACTTACTTACTTCACTTACATGCAAAAAAAAAAACTTTTGAAAATGAAATCACCCTAACTTCATGCAAAATTGTTCAAATTAGTTCCCCCTCAACCAAATAAAAGGGTTTTCCTTTTATCACTTTTATAACGATATCTTTTTATAGTGTGATTGTGCTACTACTGATTCAGTACTTTTAAGAGATAGTTAAAAACTGCATTCAGTGGTATTTATCTTATCATATGTTTTGATTCTGCCCAAGACACCAAATCAC
>JAUBNQ010000027.1:6353330-6372882 GCA_032353495.1 Ctenopoma kingsleyae | reverse complement strand
TGCTCTAAATGACAATATTTGTATTTGGAATTTGGGAGTTATGTTGTCAGTAGTTTATAGAATAAAACAAAAATGTTTATTTTACTCAAACATATACCTTTAAATAGCAAAATCAGAGAAACTGATAATGTTGCAGTGGTCATACATACATACATATATATATAGTATATATATGTGTGTGTGTCTTTTGTTTGTTTTTGGGTTTTTTTGCTCTTTGCCTAATCTCTCCAAAGTTTTTGCAGATTTAATTTGGATGCACTCTGCAGCAGCCTCTCTGTGGAGGACATTACATCACCCCCACCACAGCACACCTCCCCACCCCACCCCTTAGGGATTTAGGACCCACCTCCTCTGAGCCCTGACTGGCTGAGAGGAACTTTCATGACTGAATGAATGGTGAATTTTACTGACATTTCTGTCAACCTTCTGATATGTGTAGTGGCTTATTTTAACTTGTCCAACGTTGTATTTAATTAGTTAGAATAAAATAATTAAATCCACGTCTGAAATTACCATAAAAGTCAGATTGCTGGTAATTTTAAAGCTGTTAATTGCGGACAACGACCTTTTTCATAACGTCCAATTTCACAAAAAGGTGAAGTCATGACGTTACCCTAAATCCACGCATTTACCCATAAACTTTATGGCACTGGTGCATTTCTCCTGTTGAGGCGCTAGAGGGTACAATTGTTTAATTATTTTTGTCAGGTTTCAACTAGCACACAGTGAGAATAAGTGAAGGAAATAATCCTCATATATGACCGCTCTCACGATGTTTTTATTGTGTTTAAAGGTAGAAAATGACAATAAAGTGCAGCACATATGATGGAAGAGGGGGTCAGTGAGCGCAGGTAAAAGCTTGTTTCTTTAAGACCCAGCATCCTTCGCAGGAGGAGAGAGAAGGGAAGATAAACGATGTTAGGTCGTCAAGTCGAACAGAAACACGGGGTAGAAAGGCGGAAACGCACATTTGTTTTCAGAATAGAGCTACAGCTCGTTTATCTTTTCAAGATTCAACAAGTACAAGACGCAGTGAAATGCACCCAAAATCTTCAAATAGTAAGATAAATAATAGAAATAACATTTATCAATATGTACGTCTTTTCTATTGTTCAACTGTAATTATAGCATATTGCTCATTAATCAGCAAATATGATCTATATATACAGAAACAGACAGCCTGGAGCTATTAGATCAACATGTGTCCTCACACGCACCTGAACAATGCTGCTGGCTGTTACCCCATTTACCTGACCTGTAACTCTGTGTTTTCTGACCTTTTGTGACTTGTGACACTTTAAAACAAATATCTATACATACACCCTCTCTAAGCAGCCAAAAGGTAATGTTTGCTCATTCACCATGGCCTGAAAAGTTAAAAATGTCTTTTATTTTTCATTTTACACCTCAAAAACTAAACCAAACCAAAATACTGTATGGTTGGGGGGGGGGTTTTCTTAGTCTTTAACTGATCTCAAATCTGATATTTATTATAAATTATAAAAACATTCAATATTCAAAGGTATTATTTGTCCTACACTCATATAAAATAGCAGCGAAATAAATTAGACATACCATTAAAACTGTTTATAAAGTGTAATAGTCCTAAATAATAATGATTAGGAAAATAAAAAAAGAAGTCTTTGCAGTGCTTTGCCCAGCTGTTCCAGAGTTTTATATGTTATTGTGAAAATCTCGCCCGGATGTTGGCTGCGTTTCCTACGTGCAGTTTGACGCAGCAGAGTGAGGGAGGGGATGGGGCAGGCTGGTAACCGGGCTGTAACAGGGATAACCTGCAGCCTCCGTCTCTGAGATGATCTGATGGAGTGAATCGGGCCACGATGCGCCTTTATTTCCTTTCTCTGTCGATCATGGAGAGGGTAAGACACATGAATGGTCCGGTGCGGCTGAAATCCACCGTGATGTGCGGCGCACACATCTAGCCGTGCGTTAGACCGTCCAGCTGTTTTTATAGGTGGGGGTAGGGGGGGCAGGGTGGTGTGTGGGGTGCACTGGGGTGTTGATAGGAAATAGACGCCTTGCACTCGGAATAAAGCCAAAGCGTTTTCCTAAATTAAGGTTAATGACATTACAAATAATAATCCAATTGCGTAATATCTTCTGGTTTGATCTGTTAATTGGGCCTACATCATTTACAGGATGATTGGCACCTCCCACCATGATGTGATAGCCGTGTGGAGCTATCCTGATCATCCCTAAATGCATAAAAAACAAGCTGTTTTCCCCCTTTTTTCCATGTGTTTTGCTAAGACAGCTTTTCGTTTCCCGTCTGAGGATGATAAGGCTCCTGATCCATCTAGAATGTTTTAACAGATGTGTTCCGGAGCCTTAGAAAAGAAACCTATTTCCTCCTGGATACAGCCCGTAATTACAATTCATGATGACACCCTTTTTCATATGAATGTATGAAACAGCGCCGCATCTTTCTCCTGCCTACAGGCCTGATGATTGTTCTGTATGTGCTTGACGGCGTTTTTTTTTTTAGGCTGCTGAGGTAAAAGCCACCATTCACGACTCATTTCCGTACATCATGCGCACTCATTATTACCATTATGACTATGGACGCACGGATACATAGAGTCGAGACATGCACTGATGGATGAATTACTCCAGACGTTGAGTATCGCGATGTCAGTCCGTGGAGGGGATAGCAGTGGTGCAGTAGCAATGGGTTATTCTTTCTTTGAGGTTAGGAAAACGCCTGAGAAAGGTGGATGTACTCTGTGTGTGTGTGTGTGTGTGTGTGTGTGTGTGTGTGTGTGGTTGTTTGTGCGTGCGCGTGTGTCAGGATGGATCCATATGAGTGATGATATGAGAGATCACGACTCTGTGGCTTCCATCACTTTCACCAGCGTCCTCCTTCAGCCGCACTCGCCATAACATCCACTCACACACAGTGTTTGGCTCTAAAATTACTTCTGTCTTTCTTCATCTCGTTCCAGGTTAATCTGCCACCTCAGTGAAGCCTGTGCTGGGGGTCAGAGGTCACCCACCAAACCTGCACTTCTCCCTTTTACCCTGCACCCCACTCTGCCCCTCCACCAAACCCTCAGCCCTTGGCACGCTACACTATTTTCCCCAACCACTGGAGCTTATCACTTTCATTTATCATATATCATATGATATAATATATGATATATTTCCTATATCATATATTATTCTTTTATCACGTTCCCCACTTTTCTCTCTCACGTTCACAGAACTGTTCATCATAACCCCAGCACCCCTATCTTGCCTGCCAGCCTCAGCCAATCAGCTTGAGAGGAAAGACCTGACACAGAAAAGTCACTGTTGGTCATTTCATGACGAGAGCTGATCAGTCCTCCACGAGACGCTGCACTCCTGGAGTGTAAAGTGTCCTAGACGTCTTCTGAGATAACACCTCTCACATCCCAGGCCTCAAGATGATGTGTGAGGTGATGCCCACCATCTCAGAGGATGGGCGCGGAGGAGGAGGCGGCTCACCGTCCCCAGCAGGGGGAGGAGGGATGGGCGGAGGGATGGGAGGCATGGGGGGCTATGGCAGCCGGGATCCCCGCGGTGGTGGCGCCGGTGGTGCTGGTGGTGGCGGCGGCGATGAGGGGGGAAGCACGGGCAACCTGGAGTCACTGATGGTGAACATGTTGACAGAGAGGGAAAGGCTGCTGGAGAGCCTTAGGGAGACCCAGGATAGCCTGGGGACAGCCCACCTACGCCTGCGAGAGCTGGGCCACGAGAAGGAGTCACTCCAGAGGCAGCTGTCCATCGCCCTGCCACAGGTACGAAGACTGGGGGGGGGGGGGTTGGTAAGGGGAGGGGTCAGAGTAACATTTGAAAGATGGTGTAGGAGCTGCTGATGGTTGTTGTGTGATCATCAAAATACTGTTATAGAGAGAAGAATCCAGCTTTATCCCAATACATCTTAGTGTAAGTTGATACTCTGTGAATTTTTAATAGTTATTATCTGTGTTTTACTTTGACAAGGTCAGATTGAAAGTGTGAATGAATGAGGAGAATGTAACATCAAAACTGTATATACACACGTGTATTAGGCCTGAAATGACACCCTCAGTCATGTTGTTTTTGGTATTGCACGATCTAAGGCAGAAATAACTTTGCATGTGCATCTCAGATTTGACTTTTTACTCTGCATGTTAGCATAAAGGAACATTTCACCCCCAAAATGAAGACTGGAGGCACAAAATGTCAGCTCCTGCAACGTAGGAACGTCTGTATCCAAATGCAGTGCGTTGTGAATCCAGTCATTTAAATCCGTGGATACACATGCACATCTTCAAGCAGCATCATCACTGAAGTGAAAATCAGAGATAATTAGATGAATATTAGATATGAACCCAAAAGAGTTGCATCTTTATCAGTTATTAATATTGCCTGTTTTTTTAATACATTTATTAGAGCATGAACAAGACTATTAGCTTTAGCTTTGACAGTTTGGGAGACAGAACCGATTCACTGGGATTCAGATTTGTGGATCAACACACTGATGTATATTGAAGGTGAAATGTTTGAAGAAAAACAGGAATGCTCAGCTCCTAATTTTAAATCTCTCAGATGTCTCTGAGACTTGAGAATCTCAACTTGAGCAGAACATCATCCGCAAATCAGCTCCTGTAGTCTTAAAATTATTTTTCATTTGTGTAAGAATAATACGTGGTCACCTTTTAAATTAACATCTAAAATAAAGCATAGGGAACAGCTGCTCCATCACAAGTCGAAATCCTGCGTTCAAACTCTGCCCTCAGTGAAAGCAAACAAGTATCATCAAAACAATACAGCCTTGTTTTAAAAGTACTCATAGTGAAAATGGTTCCTATCACAGTGTTGAATTATTGATGTATGAATGTGAAAGCAGGATTTTGATGTTGTAGCTGGTCAGGTGGCACTGAGTTGGATTCTTTATTTGAGATTTTTAAGTACAGCGACATGGACACAAACCTCATATATGTCATTTTCTGAATTTTGGTGCTTTCAGATTAACACTGCTCAGCACTTTTTCTCTCCATCAATACATTTTAGATAATATAAAAATGTGATGTAATTCATAATATATGACTAAGATACAATATTTTACCTGATGCTGGATCACGGAGTAAACTGTTGGTGTGTGTTTTTGTAAGATTTCCACAAATGTCTGTCAAAAAAAAGCTGCCCCAAACCTATTAAAGCAGCAACAACTAATCAATTACAATTATAAGTACAACTTATAGTTTCACTGTAGTATAAATTAGTCATTAAATTTAGTAAAAAGGCCAACAATATTATTTTATAAAGTTTCTTACAGATGTGTTTGTCTTTGTAAGAAAAGTAGCAATACAGCGTAGACATAGTTAATGTTGTAACTGGAAACTTTTTTTCAGTGGAATATCCACAGAGACCCATTATCATTTTTTAAGTGATCCCAAACTTCAGAATGTAATTACTATTACGCAACTGTCCTAAAAATGTACATTTAGCGTTCTTTGAAAAACCTAGGAGGTCATTTAACAACACTTATTGTTCTGAAGGAATTTACAGAATCCTTGAAGACTCTTTTTCTATGTTTGCTATCTGCGTAGCTGCAAACAACATATTTCTGGTAGTTTATAAAACACAAGCAAAACATTAGTGCATTATTTTGTGTTGAAGTAGAAAATATTGTAAAGTAACCTAATTATAAACCATTGTAAGTGACATATAAGCACACTTTTTTTTTTTATACCAAAATGGTTAAAAGATGTAACAAATACATGAGAGGTACAATACACGTGGCTGCCTAAAACCTGAAGATGATGGCAATATGCTATATTTGCTGTAGCACTGAAGTCAATATTATACCACTTCCCTGTGGCCGAGGGCTAATCATTCTGTAATTCCCCTCAACATACAAGGCCTCCGTCTCTATTTTCAGGCTGGAGTCATTTTTGATGCCTCGGGCAGTGATGATGCCTCCGTCTATTTTTCTCTGTCGCTATGCCTGAAATATCAAAATGAAATAACAGATGTAGCAATGCTGCACATTCTAACACGGAGTAACTAGACGTTAGGGCCGTATTACCTCAGTGAGAGGAGATCAATATGGCGCACATATCTGCAGAAACACACAGACACACATATACAGGGGAACACATGGACTCTACAGTAGATGAGTTCACTGAGTTTGTCTGCGTGTGTAGACGTTGCCAAGAGAGAAAAATGGGGGAGAGGGAGGGAGAGTGCTACAGCATGGCACAGAGAGAAAAAAAATATGAAACACACAGAGACTAACAAATCAAGAGCATTTGCATATTGCTGCATACTAATAAGGTGGTTTCTAGAGTCTGTTTTAAATGTCGTGCATCATGACAGGGGGAGATTGAAATGGACGAAGGGGGACAGTGGCAGGATTGAGCTGCGAGAGAGTGTAAGAGGTGAATATCAGCGCAGTCAGGGAGCTGAATGATTTGCATCGCGTAACTGACCAAAATGATGGTGAGCAAATGAGACAGACAAGAATCTAGAAAGTGTCTGATATCAGCGGTCCATCTCACACCATCTTGTTAATTAATTAATCCCAGAATTATGATATCCTTTGGGCCCAGAACACGCCATCTGTACACTGCAATTTCCTCCCTCGTCCTTCCTCTTCCATCTTTTCAAATAAGCCTCATCCTCTCACTTCTTTCTCCCATCTTTCAGCCCAGTGAGCACATCAGCTTAGGAGCTTGATATAAACTGTACTTGCTGTACTTTTTAAAATGGATTTTGGCTGGAAAATGGTGTGAGGTAAGGCGACTGTTTGCTGCCGTGTGGGTAAACTGATCACTGTTAACACAGAGCAAAGATAATGGCAGCGCCGTGCACGCTCCAGTGCCCTTTAATGGCTCGTTTGCATAAGCGTTTCTGAAAACCAGTGTTTGAGGACGGCGTGTGCTTATGCGCGGATCATGCCACAGTCACACATGAGCGTAGATGAAACGGGAGGAAGATCAGTGTGAAGACTGGCGTTTGTGCTACAGTGCGTGCAGGTAGTTGCGTTGTGATGTTTCTGTTGTGTTGTGATTACAGAAACAACGACACCATCTCATTTCTCTACTGAAAGTTAGACTCAGTCCAAGTGACTTGATAACGTCACTCATTCTGACTTTGTTGATTTGTTGCCATAGATACTATTTAGTTACACTAAAGGCGGCTGATTTTAATCTAACCACACAATTATACATAATCAGAGTAAATTACACAAAATCACAACAATTCAACTGGACTGCTGTCAGTTTGAAATATAAGACATTATTCCACAATGGTCTAATTCCCATTACTCTCATGCTTGCTTAACCTCTAGGCATTTGTTTTAATGACAGGCAAACACACAGCCAGTCACGGTTATTGCGCAATTAAATGAATTTCAGGTGCAACACGTGCAATAAACCTGGTTGTTAGATTTTATATTGAGGTCTCCCAGTAGCCATGAACCGCAAGCGCTGTGGTAGACACACACATATGTACATATATATATATATATATATATATATATTATACTGTATGTGCTATTAAGTTGCTTTTTAGTGAGTCACTTCCTCTTTAAGCTATAATTTAGCTGCATTTTTGCATGTATGTGTGTTTAATGTAATGAAATTCTGTGAGGTTGACTGTGAGAGTTTGCCAGTGAAATTAAGATGTCTCACATTGTTTACTGTAGTTAATTGAGCTGGATTGGTTAACTGAATAGTTTGGAAGTAAACCATGATGTCTTGGAATTTTATATGTGTGTGTTTCTTAATCTTTTTAAAGTAAGAAGAGGTAACTTAGTGTCAACATTTTCAGGCCAATTAGTTTGGAGTTTGGTAACATCATTCTCTGTGTCTAACATTATCAGGTTTTATTCCCTCTAACTCATCATTTATGAATCATACAAGGAAGAAATCCATTGAAAAGCAAACAGAAGAAATAACATTTCAGTGCAGTGAAGTCATAAGAGCCCTCCATCTGTAAATCCAAATTTATGCCCGCACTCTAATGGATTTCTGAAGCCATTTGTCGAAATGAAAGAATTTTAGAAAATGTGGGCAAATATTTTCAGCCAAAATAGCTGCATTTTTTCTGCACATGTGCATGTGCGTAATGCGATGAAAGTGTGAGTTTGTTAATAAAATAGATATCGTCAGATTGTTCGTGCAGCGTGAGTAACCATTACAGCCAAGATCCTGCTAACATATTTCCAGTTTAGTACTATGGAGTGTGACATTTTCAATGATCATGACCTCACGTTTTGGTGTCAGTCACTAGAATAGCTGTTTTTTGCATTCACCAGTAGTACTGGGAGAACTCTGAGGAAGAAGCAGCAGCAGAGATAAAATGTTTAGGTGATATTCAGTCCCCTGCTAGTTTACTAATCCCTCATCCCACTAATCCACCTGTAAAACAGCTAAACCTTTCTTTGTAACCATTCTGACAAATAAGGGAGTTCACAAATGGACGTTGAAGAAGGCGAGGTAGGTTCAATGAATGTGGGAAAACACACTCTTCATGCTTCATTTCAGAATAATGTGTGGATGCTGTGACCCTTACAGTTTGATGGGTGTACGCGTGTGACTAGCATGGATAAAATGCGCACATGATCTCAAGCAGCAGTAACAGCACTGAGTCAATAACAGCACCCTCTTGTGACCCTGCAGGAGTTTGCAGTGCTGACCAAAGAGCTGAACCTCTGCCGGGAACAGCTGCTGGAGAGAGAAGAGGAGATAGCAGAGCTCAAGGCGGAGAGGAACAACACACGAGTCAGTGAATTTATATGTCGGTTTAGCATTGTGTTGTGTTTATTTGACTGGGAAGCTTAGATGTGATCGTTTCGGCCTGCATCTTTACCTAACGTAACGTGTACTACTGTAACGTGATCCTTTCTTAACAGATCAGATTTGCACAGTGGAGAGAATTTATGTAAAATGTGTTTCCAGCTGCTGCTTGAACATCTGGAGTGCCTGGTGTCCCGTCACGAGCGCAGCCTGAGGATGACAGTGGTGAAGAGGCAGGCCCAGTCTCCGGCCGGAGTCTCCAGCGAGGTGGAGGTCCTTAAAGCTCTCAAGTCTCTGTTTGAGCACCACAAAGCGCTGGATGAGAAGGTGCGAGAAAGACTACGGGTGGCTTTGGAGCGAGTGGCAGCCCTGGAGGAAGAGCTACAGTCGTCCTCTCAAGAGGCGAGTTCACATTTCTGTGCTGTTTATGTTTGATTGAATCGCTGATAGAGACGTTGCTGATGTTTCTCCTCTGTGTTGTTTTAGGTTATTTCTCTAAGGGAACAAATCAAACGACGGCAACAAGGGGTAGACAACGGCAAGGAGGTATTTTATTTGCATTAGTGTGGTGGTAGTAGTAGTTCTAACTCACAGCATGGGTGAATTCTGTTAAAGTATGTTGTAAGCCACATACTGCATATGCCACATGCTGCATCATTTATTTGTAGTGTATCACCAGAGGTTGTTGGTTCATGTTCTTACATTTGAATAGTTGCCATATATTTTGATAGTAGATAGTACAGATGCATAAATTAAACATGAGGGTTGGAGGCAGACATTATGACATGCAATGCGGTCTGCAGTCAGTCTCAAACTGTGCGTTACATCATTTGACTACCAGTGCCCTCCACCATGCCCTTTTTTTGAAACAAAAATGCAAATGATGTTGATGTAGTACTGCAGTGTGTTTTTAAGTGTAGCCCATAACGCAGGGTGGAGATGTTCATACTGATCACAACTTTATCATCCACTGTATATTATGGTCAGTGTTTGCGGTGAAGTTACTGCATGTGTTTTCTGTTCATTCAGCGCCTCCCCAATGGCCCTTCCTCCATCCTGGACGATGGAGAAATCGACAGGCAAAGAGAGAGCGAGATAGAGCGACAGCGGGCGGAGCTGGGACAGCTGAAAGAGAGACTGGCCCTCATGTGCAGACAGGTACCTGATTCAGAGACACTCTTATGGTGTATGCTTTCATCAGCACAAACAAACTGTCATAAGCAGGACATGCTAACAGACAGAAAATGATGTGTTCTCACTCAGCCGTGTGTCCCACACTCTCACTTCCTGTTAGGTCGGGGAGATTGAGGAGCAGCTGACGTCTGCGAGGAGGGAGCTGGCCCGATCCGAAGAGGCCAACCAGAAACTGCAGAGGGATGTGAAAGAGGTGAGACAGAATAAACCACCACTGTGTGTGTCTGTCACAGAGTCTATTTTACTCATACTCACAGAAATATGCAACCGTTTGCTATGGTATGAAAGTAGCCGTTTACCTACTTGGCAGCAGCATCTGCTACTGCACATGCGAAAACCTATAGCTTGTAGCCACAGTCACAGTATATGGTGGTAGAGCTACGGCATTTTCACTTGGACGCAGCCCTGTAAACCAAAGTGTGGGTATATTGTTGAAAGGAAAGGAGAGACAGGAAAGGAGTCTCTTATAGACTTGTAAATCTGCAAAAATGGGGACTTCTGAAATCTGTCCAAAGCAAATATTAACAAGTCATTATTAATCTTCAGCTAATAGCTGCTAGGTCCAGTGAATTTCCTTCAGTCAACACCTGCTTGCTCTTTCTTTTCTATGTCTTCTTCAGGGTGGTTACATACACCTTCTCCCTTTCATTTTTGCAGGCACTCTGTCAAAGGGAAGATATGGAAGAGAGAATCACCACATTAGAACGCAGGTTTGTGTTTTTTCCTCAGTGTTTCCCAGAGATTTCCTTCTTCCAAAACATGCTTCACTCACCGCTCCATCTCTCTGCTGTTTACTTCTGATTTGCAGGTACCTGAGCGCCCAGAGGGAGGCGACGTCTCTCCATGACATTAAAGACAAACTGGAGAACGAGTTGGCCAGCAAAGAGTCCCTCTACAGACAGGTGGGAAATGTCTCTTTCATCCCTGTGTGGCTCCATGTTTCTGGTGTTGATTGGCAACTTGTGACACATTGGCACACTCAGCTTGTCATCAGTGCAGCTTCTTATCCCCAGTGGCTTTAATCATGTCTTCTGCCCTCGCCAATCTTCACTTGAGCTCCGGTTTTCACCTCCACTCCCTCTCATTTCTCCTCTCGTCTTCTTGCAGAGTGAAGAGAAGAACCGGCAGCTTCAGGAGCGCCTGGATGATGCCAAACAGAAGCTACAGCAGACTCTGCAGAGAGCTGAGACGCTGCCTGAGATCGAGGCCCAGCTCGCCCAGAGAGTGGCAGCGCTCAACAAGGTGTGTGTGTGTGTGTCTGCAATTATAGCAGGAATATTGGTGATTTTTTTTTTAGTTATCTTGGAAAACTGTCTCAGCTTTTTGGATCCTCGTACAGTTTAATAAAATGAAATATGTGTCTGGAATTTCCCTTTGGGATTAATAAAACACTATCTGTCGATTTAAATAAAACAGCAATATCTTCAGCTTACAGCAGCAGTTCGTGCATACATGTGTGCATAAATCTGTGCATAAATCTGTGCATGTGTGATTATGATGCATGCGCGTGTGCTTGGGGGCATCTAGGCAGGTGCAGGCATGAATGTAGCTGTGAATAAGCGTGTGTTTGTGTGAATTCATGCATGAATGAAATTAAACATGAGACGTGAAATGACAGATGAATATCAAATATTTTCATCAAGCGGCGCCAGTAATTCATAAGCAACATCAATCTGAGATGAAAATCAACTCACGTCACACAGTCAACACCGCTATTTGATCCCTGGGCACTCAACATGTCAAGAACTATACACTTCTCAAAGTCTTTACAATTGATTGTGCTTGTGTTGAACTCTCACATTCCTGCAAACACAATTTTCACGCATGCTAAAAAACAACAAAAAAAAGCTGCACATTTATTCTCCTGCCTGTCAGTCCTCCTAAATGGCTACAATTACTTTCATGTTTTGGTAGGATGGAAAAAAAGACAATTAATGCCCCATAAGACACAGTCAAACAGACTTTCCTGTTTTGCTGTGATCTGTACAGACATGTACGAATTGTTAGACTTGGGCAACGAGCCGTTTCCTTCGTGTTAATTTGTATTAGTGTTGCAACATCGTTTACACTCTAAACCCTGCTTCCTTCCTCTTCAATCATTCAGGCAGAGGAGCGTCATGGTAACTTTGAGGAGCGACTGCGACAGATGGAGGCGCAACTGGAGGAGAAGAACCAGGAGTTACAGAGAGTGAGTCATGCTTTGCTTTTCCATCTCTCTTTCTCTTTTTCTTTTTTTCATCCTCCCCCTCGTTCATGCCATTCCTTTTGTCAGGCTTTACGCAGCACAAAGGCACACTCATTTCTAAAGCCTCCATTTGACCGTGCACATTCAGATAAAAATCTTTGTCTCTTAGTGAAGCTGAATGTTAGTTATTAACTCGCCTCCCACCCTTCCTTTCCTCCCTCCTCGCAATCACTTTTTTCTCTTTGGTGTCATTGGTCTCACTCTCTCCCCCTCAGGCAAGGCAGAGGGAGAGGATGAATGATGAACACAACAAGCGTCTCTCAGACACGGTGGACAAGCTACTGTCTGAGTCCAATGAGAGGCTGCAGCTCCATCTGAAGGAGAGGATGGCCGCCCTGGAAGAAAAGGTGACCTGCTCATACCAAAGCCAGGATTCTCAACCACTCTTTATTCTCTGCCTGGTTAAATTGCAACAGTGAAAATTTCATCCCCAAAAAGATTTTTTCCATTTGTCCAAATAAACTTAAGGTGTTGGGTATGCTCACTCACTTCTGCCCCTGAGTAAGTGACCAGTTCAAACTCTGAACGCTGCATCCAGAAGATTTTTTTTTTGGTCTAATTTCTTATCCTTGTTTTTATTTTTATAAAATTAAAAAAGACAAATCCAGTCTAAACATATTTCATGAAGGATGTACTGTTGTTAATGTATAGTGATAACGCCTCTTTCCCCCACCCCCACTCTCCAGAATGCCCTTTCTGAGGAACTGTCTAACATGAAGAAACTCCAGGATGATCTCTTGGCAAACAAGGTGACTGCGCCTCAAGGCTTGAATCATAATGGAAACAGGTCGACATATGTTCATTCTTTCACCAACTCTGTCTTTCCGTTCCCAGGACCAGCTAATTGCAGAGTTGGAACGACTTCAGCTGGAGTTAGATCAGCTAAGATCGAGACCCGGGGGATCTTATTCTAGGTTGGTGCCATTTAGACATGAGCACCTCAAAAGGAAGCGAAGCTTTGGAGTCTCTAGTGTGGTCTTGCCTGACTGATGCCAGTGTTGTGCCAATGTTGTGTCTCTTTTCTTGTCAGACACTGCAGATATATCACTCCACGTTGGAGGCGTTTAACACTGTCAGCACTCACAGGGCTAAAACACTGTTGATATGTAAATACACGCATTGACTTGTTACACAAACACATGCAAGATCCAATATTTTCCCCCTCTCATATGCACGTCTTGACATGTTCTTATAGCTTTATGCAGACCTGTTAATGGGAATATAATGAACTTTCACATATTATATTAAGGAAAATAATAGTTTCATATATTTTTTTACATACTTATATTTATACTTATACATACATATATTTGGATGTGTTTTATTTATTTTTACATTATTATTTTTCATTATTTGTATATATTGCTTATACATATTTTTATATATGGCATATTTTTGTATTTTGTTTTTTTATTTTTATTGTACGTATTTCAGTTTTTTTTCAGTTTTTGTTATCTTTAAATTAAAATAAATTTGTTTCTGTGTGTTTGCCGCCCTAGTCTTATTTCTCGCAAAGAGGTAAATACAGTTTTATCTTATCTCGTTTGATCTTATCTTCCCTTCTATTATTCCAGCCGCTCTTTGCCAGGTAGCGCTCTGGAGTTGAGGTATTCCCATGGAGGCGGGTCCCTCCCAGCAGGCTCCACCACTCACCTGGATCCCTTCGGTAATGCCTCCGCAGGAGGCGTGGTCAGGCGGAGCCACCGGGCCCGTTGGAGCTCCGCCCGCGAGGACTCCACCAAGGTGAGACTCTCATCACTACAATCCCCCACAAGAACCCAGATTCATTTCCATCCGTCTGCAGTCTTTTTGCATTGTTCCTAAAACCTGACTCGGCATAGGTTCCTTTCTATAACGTTATTGTTGTTGATTGTCTTTTTAGTTCTATGAAGCAGAAGTTCATAGCTAAATTCCAGTGACACCCACTGCCACTGTGTTAGCATGCTAACATTTGCTAATTAGCACTGAAAACAAATTACCTGAGGTTGCCAGGAACGATCTGATGGTCCTAAATAAAATGTTGGTTGATTGCCAAAGTTATTATAATTCATGCTATTATTGTTGAGACATGACACTCAAAACATCAAATGTAAAAGTGATACTGAGAATCACTGTACTGTAGTAAGTCGCATCAAAACAAAGAAAGAAATTAAAAAATATTTGTGAATGTAATGTGATTGTGTGTGTGCAGTACCCAGACTGGGAGAGCGGGGCTCTGCTGGGGACTGGGTTTGAGCCAGGCATGGACGTTGGCTGCTCTGATGACGAGGACGACGGTGAGCACCGGTTTGGCTCCGAGCTGCTGTCCCCGAGTGGACAGACGGACGTGCAGACCCTGGCCATCATGCTGCAGGAACAGCTGGAGGCCATCAATAAGGAGATCAAGTAAGACACGGCAGCGGCGCTCAGTAGCTGAGTAGTTGGACATTTTGGGAAATAAGCTTCACTTTCTTGGTGAGAGTTGTTGAGAATATTGTTGCAACTCTTCAACCAGCAGGTCGTTAGCCTAAGAAAATCAAATATAACCTGTTTTAGAGGTGCTACAAGGCACATTTTATAACCTTTGCAAACACCTCAGCTTCCTTTGCTATGCTAAGATAAGTGATGCTAAGCTAAGTTGCTAGTGGCAGTGTCATAGGGTGTAGATGTGACAGTGGTGTCAATCTTCTTATCTAACTAAGAACAAGAAAATGAATGGGATTATTTCCAAAATGTCAGACTGCTCCCTTTAGTAGTCATGATCTCTTCAGAGACGACCTGTACACCAGAGTGTTTCCTCTTTATTGTGTCGGCCAAATGTTTCAGTCCTCTCCCTACTTCTTTTCTCACCCCCAACATTCAAAACCAGGCTGATCCAGGAGGAGAAGGAGAACACAGAGTTGCGGGCCGAGGAGATCGAGAGCCGGGTCAGCGTCTCTTTAGACAGTCCGCCCATCCCTCCGTCCACCCTGGGAAGAGACAGCACAGGACGCAGCTTCATCCCCTCGTCCATCACGTCCTCCACCCTGGCCTCCCCCTCTCCCCCCAGCTCTGGACACTCTACGCCTCGCCTGCCTCACTCCCCTGCCCGTGAGACTGATAGACAGGTACTGCTGGAATGTAGATATGAACTTACATTCCTGTCTATGTTAAACTTTTTTTTTTAAATCTTGTCTCTGTATCAGCATCCAGTTTATGCAAACAGCTCCTCCAGACTGTGAGTCATAAAATAAAGCATAAGTAAATCATGCGGACAAGGTCAGAGAAGTTCAGTAATTCTTCAACTGCGTATAACATTGGGTAAGATGAATTCATGCAACTTGTAGGGTTGTATGATGCTTGTTGCCAGACACTCCAGTTCCAGCACTTCAGAAACAGGCCAGTGGATTACAAAGACTCAAGCACAAAAAGCAACTTAGGAGAGAAATGTGCAATAATGCACTGTTACACTAGCAGGAACCCCCAACAACTTCCACTCCTGTTGATAACAAAAAGGTAATTACACAATTAAGAAGTGGCAATGGTACACCAGTGGTTCTACAGCCCAAGAGAGATATTTATTAGCTGGAGTAAGAGGTTTGTAACCTGACTGAAAGAGACTGTCTCTAAGAATATAGCTTACGTCGCAATAATTCTGTTGTTCTGGATCCTAAGTTTCTTAAAATAAGACACGTTTGTTAATTTTGTTCCTCTTTTTACATTTCATCTTTCAGAACAACAAAGATGATGATCGGTCTCTTGCCCTTCTTGATTCTACACCTCCTCCCACTCCCCGTGCGCTGCGATTAGACAGGATGACCCTCACCCATCCAGGTGCTATGCTTGACGACCCCCGGGAGTTTCGCAGGTATTATAATAGTAGTTCAATTTTCTGATAGACACAATTATACACCATTTAATGACTTGAATCAATTAATTCATCTTTTACTGTACTTTGGATGTTGTACAGATTAAAGTAAGGTAGCACTAGAGGTCCCAGATTGTGGAAAAGTCTGCAATTTTAAACTTTAATTTATGGATTATAAATAGGTTTTTGTCCTGCAGCCCTCTTCAAGAAATAAAATTCTTAGACAATCCCTTAAATTCAGCAACTAGCTTTAAACACAATAAAAGTGGTACTGAAGGAGGATTTTCCACAACATGGCAACCCAAAAGCTGTTCTTAGTAATGGCTGGTAATTGATCAGTAGAGAATTAGTAAATTATTCATTAACTATTAATGTAGCAATTAATTGCAGCTCATAAACCCTGTAGTCAAAGAGTTGTACGGGTATATCAAATATAAGGCTTTTAATGCATATTTGGTCTTGGTGTTCCTTTAGTGATTTTCTATGTCTCCTCCAGTCTCTCTGCAGATGGCAGCAGCTCAAACAGCAGCCAAGACTCTCTCCACAAGTCCAGTAAGAAGAAAAGCATCAAGTCTTCCATTGGTCGACTTTTTGGAAAGAAGGAGAAAGGGAGGATGGGCCAGCCTGGGCGGGATGGATCTGCCTCTCTTGGTAAACAGATGAAGGATAAGGGAGCGATAATGCTTCATGTATATGAGTAATCCAAACTATTTGTGTTTTCATTTAAATGTGCTTGAGCTGCTCCGACTCACAGGCTGTGCCTTTTCCAGCATCTACTCCCTCTGAAGACCTGGCCTCTGGAGACCCTATGGGGATGAACAAGACTGGGACTCTGGGCCCAGCAGATAAAGACCGCCGGAGCAAGAAGAAGTCAGTGTCAAAAAATGATGTCCCTTCTTTTCAGTTTGATTCTCAATTAATATTTTGTCCACAAAAAAGGACTTTTTTAATGGTTCCCCTTCCCAACAGGCATGAGCTCCTGGAAGAAGCATGTCGCCAAGGACTTCCCTTTGCATCTTGGGATGGACCCACTGTTGTATCTTGGTTGGAGGTGTGTGTTGAAACCTTGAAGAACAATGTAATCATTGTACAAAAAAATCCTGGAATTTTCTTTGTTTAATCTCTGTTTAATCTGCCTCCTCCCAGCTGTGGGTGGGAATGCCAGCCTGGTATGTTGCTGCCTGCCGCGCAAATGTAAAGAGCGGTGCGATCATGGCCAACCTGTCCGACACAGAGATCCAGCGGGAGATTGGCATCAGCAACCCTCTGCACCGGCTCAAACTGCGGCTGGCCATCCAGGAGATGGTATCACTCACCAGCCCGTCTGCCCCGGCCAGCACTCGCTCTGTGAGATTCTTTTACTGAACACACATTTAACGTACATTAAAGATAAAAAAAGAGGTGGTATAGCCCCAAGTATGTTCTCATGCCATAGAGAAATCCCAGTCTAGACAGTGTTCCCTATAGGATTAAAGGTAAAGAAGCCTTTAATTGGTGCACTCTAAGACCTTTAACGCCTTTACACTGTATGTGGATTTATGTATTCATCAGGCTGATGATACCTATTTACTGACTCATCAGGGCCTTTAGTATTCACCACACTGAATAATGACTTTTTACTAAGAACACACAAATGCTGCATTCATACTAGCAATATGACGTTAATGTTGAGCCACATGTTTGTGGTTTCCTTTAGATTAAATGTTAACAGTTGCTTTTGGGACATTTGTGGCAGAAATTAGTAACAGGATACAAAAAGAAGATATGATTCCAAACAGGAATGAAAATAAAAACCAGTTCGAGTTGATGTGAAATACTGTACGCGGGATAAAATGTGAATTGTGGCAAATGGTTGGAAATAAAGTTACTGAGAGTTAAATGTAAAATGCAGAAGAACACAAAACATATTATTGTCAAAATGAATTTTAAAAAAATCAATGTATTTTCCGTATAACAATCGTAGTAAGCTTCAGTGGCACTGACACAGTTCCACCAATTTCGCCTAGAAATAAAACTTGGCAGCAGAAGCCACATTGTCCCAGACTTGTCTCTCAGAGCTGCCTTCTCACAGAACAGCAAAGACAAACCAGATGTTTAAAAGTGCAGTAATATGTGCTAGTGTTTGTTATGTCTCTTGCTCCAAGGAAGATAAAGAAAGAACAAAAAGCCTTTTTCTCACTGTCAGTTTTGGTAGTTTTTGGCACAAATGATGAAGATTTTGGTTCAGCTTGGCTTCCCCAGTGTCCTGCTTGGCTCCCTGTTTATTTACAGCACTAAACATATTAATGATATGAAATGCTGAAAAGGATCAGTCACACAATTCTGCACACAATAGATTTATCCTATCTCATAAACTGCTCTTGTCATTGGAATCTCCATGGCAATGAAAAAGGAGTCTGCTGTTTTGGTTGGCTTACATCCTGCGATGTGGCTTTTATTTTGGCACAACACAAGTCTACCAGCTCTGACTCAGTACTTTAGGCAGGCGAGGCATCTCACTTTTTTCACTTTTTTCTCGCTCACTGCAGTCGACCAGTAACGTGTGGATGACCCACGCAGAGATGGAGTCACTGAATGCTGCCACCAAGCCTCCGGTTAGTGTCCAGCTGCTCCATTTCTGTCTGACAATCCCACTTCTATGTTTTTCATGATTGTTTTACTCAGTTTTGAATTATTTTATGATCCTTGTTTGGTCTGAATCATTTGACAAGTCTCTCCCCTTCTTCCTCCTCTCAATCTCTCTTTATGTATATTTCTCTTTGTGTATTTCTCTGTGTCTCTTATGTATCTATCTTTCTGTGGGCCCAGTTTTGAGCATCTTCTTCTCTCCCTCTGGTTGCTGATTCAGTATGAACTGCTTCCAACTAATGACCCATTCACTAACACACTATTCCTCCTTTTTGTCCTGTCTTCCTGCTGCTGCCGCTCCGTCCTCCTCTGCTTCTCCTCTCTCCTCTATGCACCTTGCTCTTGACCCCCTGCTCCCTCTGTCCCTCACCACCTCCACACCTACTCTGCCTCTTCTCTTCTCTTGGCGTTCCAGGAATTGAAAGAGTTCAGCTGGGATCAGGTGAGGATCAACTGCACCTTTTTGCTAAGTCAGAATTAACGCTGCATATTTGAGACTAACCACAGTGAGTCATGAGCTGCTGGTGTGCACCACCATCAGATATCAAACCAAGCATGAATCAGTGTTGATCATCTGCGGTTGTCCCCCTCCAGATACTGGCCTATGGTGATATGAATCATGAGTGGGTGGGCAACGACTGGCTGCCCAGCCTGGGCCTGCCACAGTATCGCAGCTATTTCATGGAGTCCCTGGTGGATGCCCGCATGTTGGACCACCTGACCAAGAAGGAGCTGAGAGGACAGCTCAAAATGGTGGACAGCTTCCACAGGTAGAGTTATGTTAGTGCACGTATGCTCTCATTCACAGGCACAACTCGAAAAGCTCATACTCTTTTGTCACTTCTCATGACTCACTCTCATTCTCTTGTGTGTGTGTGTGTGTGTGTGTGT
>JAUBNQ010000027.1:6329850-6353230 GCA_032353495.1 Ctenopoma kingsleyae | reverse complement strand
TGTGTGTGTGTGTGTGTGTGTGTGTCATGACAAAAGTGAAGGTGTTAAAAGACATGTAGTGAGAATTCCTGTAGTTGTGGCGCTCTCACAGTTCAGGTGTCTGCCTCGAGGCCCTCTTACATTCTCTTTTAAAAGTGTTGAGGGGGCCAAAGGCCTTGAATTGTGTTAATGCTTTGTGAGGACGGGTAAGAGTGGAAACACTCCCTAAGTTAACCCACTTGAACCGCTCACCCTCTGGCTCTTTGACCTCTCCCAGGGTCAGTTTGCATTACGGCATCATGTGCCTGAAGCGTCTGAATTATGATCGCAAGGAGCTGGAAAGGAGGCGAGAGGATAGCGCCCACCAGAATAAAGGTGAGGGGATTTTTTTTTGTCTCTGCTATTATCTCAACATTCATGTCACACATCTGGAATGGTATTGTACTTTTTGCTGACCCTGTTCACCTAATTCCTCTGCTCATGCTGGGCTATTGTCTTGTTCAAACACGGTTGCAGTGGTGATTTATCACTTAGCAGATGCGAACATAACTTCTAACACATTTCAAACATAAACTTTTTTCCAATAAATTAAATCTGCCACAAAAGGCTCCTGGAGTAATCCATCCAGAAGAACTTGTAAGAATTGAAGGACATTTTACAACAAAGTGTATCCCTTAAATCGTTATATAATGAATAATGATAAGAAGTGGATTTGATCTTCAGTTTGACATATCACTTATCAACAGTCTTTTTTCTTGAGTTGACTTTTCGTTGACTGCAGCTGAACTTTTGTTGTTTTTCATCATTGTTTTCATGTTTTTTATGATTTTCATTCACACACTGGGAACTGTTGCTCCAATTTGTTTTAAAAATACAAGATAACAATACAAAATAAAGATTTCAACTCACTAATCCAAGTCAGTGCAAAAGTAAGATTAAAGTAAGATTATATCATCTGCATAAAGTACTACACCAGCAATCAAATCATCTACTTTAACCTCAGCTTAAAAGATTTGAAGTTTAAATCCTCAACATAAATAGAGAATGATGCTAGAAGACACTAGATATCTTCAAGTCCAAAGTGTGAATTATATTATTATATTATATGCCAGTAGCAAGAGTAGTGTTTGCTGTACTAATTTTGTCTTCTAACACGATCTTCAAAAGTACGTTGACATGAAAAGGAAATGCTTTGTACCAGTAAACCATAAAAACCATTTCAGCTCTAGCATATAAAACAAATTTGTCTTGCTCACCACAAACTTAAATAATAGCAAACAAAACATTTCTGTTGATTTCTGCTGTCTCCCACTTTGCTTGGGAGATGTTTGGACCACCCCTTGATTACTGCTTTTTCCCCCTCTTACTTAGAGGAGATTAGAAACCACAACTTTCTAGTGCAATTTAGCTAGATAATGATTACATAAATGTCAACATGCTCAGTCATTAAACAATCCCAAATATCTTGCCCTCCCACCGCTGCACTCTCGGATACACATGTTGTACATTTACACTCAGTTCATCTTGGCTCATTTCCTCACAGAAGAATTTCCCAAGTGAGGACATTTGTTTTTGGGTTTGTCTAATGATAAGCATGACCAGTCCATGTCCAGACTATAAATCAGTAAAGCGGGAACATTTCCCTATTTCTCTTGATCACTTATCGATGGTTAACTGGTAATATAAGCCCTTCTGAAGACCATTAATACGCCTGAACAGACCTGCGATGTTTCATCCAGCTTGAACTTCAGGAAATTACCAGAATATTAAGAAACCTGAGCTGCCTTATAAAAACAGAGGGCAGACAGTGTGCAGTTTGCAGATGGATCTTTTCTCTGTCTCGCTTCACCTTCTCCCTCTTTGGTTCCAGATGTGATGGTGTGGTCCAACGAGCGCGTGATGTGCTGGGTCCAGACTATTGGTTTGAAGGAGTATGCCGACAACCTCCGTGAGAGCGGGGTCCACGGGGCTCTGCTGGCTTTAGATGACACTTTTGATTACACTGACCTGGCCCTGCTTCTGCAGATCCCCAATCAGAACACACAGGTAGTGGAGAGGTCTTCAAAGATCCACAGTAAAAATGTTTTTTATATCTGTGTCAGTAACCCATTTCTATTCATTAAGAGCACTTTTAGTAGTTTTTAAGGGCAAATATTTTATGCTTAAAGATTTTTCTTGTTCTATCTTTTTTTCTTTTGGCTTTTTTTTATCTAAGATCAAAGTTTAATTGTGCCGAAGCCTTCATGTTCACACATTTATATTGGCTCCAAACTAGCAGTAATGTTACTCAATCATGTCTTAAATGCAGATTAAAGGTTATTATTGATGATAATAAGTGGTTGATATCCACAGTTTTTGTTTTATACCTGTAGTACTGAGTTCAAGTAAGATTTTGTATGATGTATTCCAAATCAGTAAATGTAACAACCCTGGATGACCCTCGGGGTTAAGACCACCCAGGATTCACAACATCATGGGTTTAAGTCCAGGTTGCAATTCAGTCTGCATCATTTCCTGTCACCTCTCTGCTGTCTAAGAGAAATGCTTAAAATACCTGAAAATTCATTATAACAAACCTTGTCTTATACTTTGAAGAATGAGAGTTGAAAGCGTGCACCATTGAAGTAATGGAAGTCAGCATTGCAGACACACCCGAAAAGCGTGTCATCTGCAGACTCCAAACTAATCTCAAAGCTCTACATCACCTCTCTCCTGCAGGCCAGACAGCTCCTGGAGCAAGAGTATAACTCCCTCATTTCCATGGGAACCGAGAGACGACCTGACGAGGTGAGCGTGCTGGTCAGATTGAAAAACTACAGATTTGACTGCTTTGAGTGATGGTTTGCCTGAGCAGCCACCTTTGTGTTCACACGCTGTGCCCGTCTGTCAGGATGGAACTAAGACATTCACCCGCTCGCCCTCCTGGAGGAAGATGTTTAGGGAGAAAGACCTACGGGGCGTGACCTCTGACTCTGCCGAGACCCTGCCTGCTAACTTTCGTGCCTCAGCCATCTCCACACCCTCCGTTACCCTGAGAAAGGTTCAGAGTGATGGTGAGTGCGACCCTGTGACCTGACCGCTTTAGCATTTGTTCAGCTTTTTTGTTCTCACAAGGTGCGTCTTCATTTGTGTGAAAGCCCGCGTTACTCACATGAAGAGCACGACAGGAATCAGGCCGAGAAGAATGCTGTCGCTCTGTTACGTGAGATATTCTGCATCAGAGGCAACGGTTCTGCAGATCTTATATTAAATGAGCCATGTATTTACATGTTGATTTCTTGGAAATGAGCCTTGAACAGAAACATTTGTTTTCACCAGTAATACAGTACAGTACACATTACATAAAACCGCTCTGTAATTGTAAGACCAGAATCACATGCACAGAGCAGTTGATTGTTTTCATGCTACTTGGCCATTAGTTTGGCAGTGGAATTTTCTGTTTCCTGTAGCAAACGAACTGGGCAATAACAAGGAACAGACCCTTCAAAGTGCAGAGGAAGACTATTATCCCCCATTCCACTTCTTAATAGGAATGCCTTTAGAAGGTCAGTGCGGTTTAAGACATTGACGTTACGGTAATGACTCTGTCTGTGTCTCTAAATCAGCCAGCTCTGGTGCCCGGGGTGAATCTGCCTCAGTGAGGACCTACTCCTGTTGAGGGGCTGAGGTGAGAACCGTCCGAAACATTAATTAAACTGTCTAGTAGTGCATGTTGTGAGACCAAACAGTTTCTCTAAGCTTCTGAGATGGCTTACACATGTGCAAAGCACATTTCTTTGAACCTTGTTGTTTTTATGTATCTGTTTGTTGTAGTGAATTGGTATGAGCCTGGGATTTTACTAGTTCCCCTAAGGTCTTTAGTGGTGAGGTTGGCCGGTAGGGATTTAAGCTGAGTTGAATTAAGGCCACCGAAGCAGTGATGTGGGAATAATGCTGCTTCTCTCCTCAGGGCGCTGACTGGATTGGGACTAGAGGACCCTCTCGCTCATCCACGGAGAAAGAAGCAATGAATATAACCATTTAACTTAAAAATAAATCTATCAGTCTGACCATTCTGCAATAACAGAAGCTAAGGAATAAAGGGGAAAATGACATGAAGAATGTATCAATGTATTTTCCAACAAGAATAGGAAGGTTGAATGGATCAGCTGTGTTCTCTCTCCGTCTCTCTCTTCCTGTCAGTCTTATCTTTGCTCTTTCTCTCTCGGTGTGACAGCGACAGTGTTGGTTAGGTCTGTGCCGGTCGTACAGGTTTCCCCTCTCTTCATTCCTGTCGGAGTCTGCACACAGGCGGGAGAGCTGACAATATCAGGGCTTATTTTCTTATCTTTAGAGGAAAACACTTGCTGCCATTTGTTCTCTTGCAGTATGAAAAAAAACTAAACATGTCGCCTTACAATTTCTGCTCAACAAGTGTTTTTAGTGAGGATTGGGGCAGGAGTTAACATCACAGTAACGTTTGGATTGGACTGAGAAGATGTCTAAATTGTAAAAAGACAAAGGGAAATGACTAGATGCACATAGATATATTACAGCTCTAAAGAACACCGGTGTTCTCCCTTCTACTTATGAGTTGGTTGGCGTTTAGTATCGGCCATTGTGGTTCTATTTTCAGCTTGTATCGTCCCTTCAGGGGTGTCTAAGTGTCCCCAATTGTGTGGGACAGTGTAGTAAAACACTTGATTTCAGACCACCAATTTACTGAAGTTCCGACCACATCAGAAGGACGCTCCTCATGCTTTGTCTATTGGCACTTTTAAAGTCGACACTATCTGTTTTGAAAGGAGCCCATTATACAGATCAAAGGCACAGGGGTGGATGGGAAAGGGTGGACCGAGGCCGACAGAGGCATTGTGTTCAGTGATTTCATGATGTAGATGGCAGGAAGTCCATAAAGTTACTGTTGCTGCCGTTGTCTGAAACATTCTTTACGCAAGGTTTATAATGCTCTTCCCAGATTTTGGCTTTCTCAGCGTTATCAAGTTTTTTCATGGAGTTCCATCCAAAGTGGGTTCAGTGAAAAATGCAACTGGTTTGCATTATCGAAGACGTAGTATCTTTTTTTTGGACCTATAATAAACTAAATAAACTATAACTAACTATAACTGTAATAAACTAGAAATGTGGATAATGAAGAGATGTTTTGGGTTGCTAAGTTGTGAATTTATTTTAATGGACTCTACCAATTAAAATCATATTAACGTATAGCAAGAAGTCATTTAATCAGTTAAACAGTTATTATTTTTTTACTTTTTAGTCAAGTAAAATTCCTATCTGTAGAAATGGCAATGTTTGTTACCTTTCCCTTGACATTTCATATAGCGCCACCACCAGGTCATTTAATAATAGTGTCCAATAACTTGATTAATGACCAAACATATGGCAAACAAATGACATTCCCACCATGTACTTTGTGTTTAGGGCTAATGTTAGGACTAAATTAAGATAATGCTCAAGTTAGAACTCCCATAGCTGTGAGCATAGCTGTGTAGTCAAAATGTTGTTAATTGGTAATAACACAAATTGTTGTCCAAATATTCTCAATGATCCAGCTGCTAATTACTGATCTAGGTAAATAGACAGTGCAAGTTGTTCTGCAGGAGTTTTCACTGCCTGGCAACCCTAAAGATCTGCAGTACAGTAGCTTATACAGGACCTAAGCTAACGTAGATACCATTAATTAATAATTATAAACCCTTTGTAAAGCATGTCTTACTAGACTGTGGTACCGGTGGTTTTATGTATTTTAAAATAATGTAAAAACTTGGTACAGCTGTATTGAACTAATTCTCTACAGTGTTTATGACTTGTAATCAACAGCTCAGGGTCTTGGTTAACCCGATGATGGGAGAGGGGGCAGAGAAACAGCAGAGAATGACTGAAAGGGAAGAAAGAGAAAAACAAAAGGACGGACAGAAGCTGGTCATTTTACTGCACACACAAGCCATAACAGAAACCAAGAGCTCTCTGGGGGATGAGATCAGAGAGGCAGGGAAAGAGGGGCGAGCCTGAGGAAGCCCAGGAAACAAAACCTTTAGCCTCTGTGTTTACGATGCATGTCAAACAAACGGCAATGACCTAAAACATTTTTTTGGTGGTGAAGGTGATATGAGGTGTCGTTAAAAAAATATATATCTGTATGATAAACCTACAGGGGTGGGAGCCTGGGGATCAATTTGTAAAATGTGTGTATTTTTTTCAGTTGTATTTTTTATTTTTTACGATAACTATTTATTTTCTTTAGGTATGTATTGGATAATTGTATGTACATGTTCTGTTCCTTCTTGACTTCATTTGAACTAGTTTTAAAAGTAAATATGAAACATTGAAAATGGTCATTCAAATACGCTACTGTATGTGTACATTTTGAGAACAAATTGTGCAATGACTTAACAGATTTCCATGATTAAAGTGATAGTAATACAGATTGAAAATATCATCTGGAAAATAAACAATAATGACGATGATGATAATGAAAATAGTGATGTAAAAGAAAAAAAATAAATAAAGCGATCCAGGTGGATCTGCTGATCATCGCAAACTTTCTCCATTCTTATTTTCCCTACTGATTTGTTGAATCTTTCTATTTTTGCAGGTAGTCAGCTGTGTGCAGTGGTTATGTGTTACTATATTTTCAATCAAATACAATTACACATACACGTACATTACAAAGCCATGAAGCAGCGTTCGGCCTCACTATACCTATTTACCTATTCAGATTTTACACTAAAAAATTAAGGACTTTTTTTGACAGGACTTTTCCTTAAATAATATATCTGTATTCTTTTTCCACCACTGTTTTATAAAGTTGTAGTTTGATGGCTCTATGGTCGAAACGGTTCTTAACAAGAAGATAACACGAAATTTACTATTCATAACAGGTTTTCAGAGTGCTTTCGAAATTTAATTCTCCGTGTGAACATGTACGCCAGTTAAGTTGTACAAAACATCATGAGTACAAAGATTCTTTATTTCCACGTTTGTCAGGCAAACTGGAGAAACCAGCAGATGGTAAAATTATACAAACCAAAGTGGTTTTACATCCGTGACTCACATCTAACAAATTCCACAAAGATGTATCCTGTCACAATACTACTAAATGATCAGCCTGAGTGAGATCATGCTAAAATGTGCCCATGCTGTAGTTTGTGTATCGCATACATTTCCCCCATCAGACTGTAAAGGCACAGTGTGGAGCAGTAAAACGGAGCCTCAGTAGGTGGCGCTCCTTCCTCTCACAACCTGAGCGGACCAGAGGCTGGAATTATCATCAGACACTGGTGAGACCTACCACTCCATGAAGACTTCTTCTATAAATACACACAGATATAGATAGCTTCGTACATAAAGGTATACTGGTGTCATATTGTACACATATATAAAGGAATATATTAATATCAAATACATACACATGCTTACGTACTAATCAAAAATAACTTAGATTATGAAAGATAAATCATACAAAACAGTACTTTTTAAAGTATATCTCTATGTGATAATTCCCTAAGCTCTAGTATTGAGGTCTTCTTGTTTTTTTCAAAAGTCATTTGAAGTTGTGGTGGAGGGACAGATCGGAAAAGAGACAAAAAAACTGCATTCAAGCAGGAATAACTTCCTTCTTTTTAAGGAAACCAGCAAGTGAAAGTGCACACAGGAAGATGTCACAGCTGCTCTGCTCTGTGTCACTTTCTACTTCTTGCCATCTCCTTCAATCCCTCCCCCACCCCCCACTCAGCCTCTCCCCTTCCTTGTCAAGAACTCTCTCCCCGGTGTCTGGTTTGCTCTGGACAGCAGCACACAGACACACGACGAGTCAATGCGGATCCACCTCCATCCGGTTCTGTTGTTCGCATCTTTGGTGAGTGCTCGGACAAATGACTGCTTGGCTTTACACTCACTCAACCACTGTTTTTTATCCACGCCCAAGCAGCCGGCCCCAGCTACGCCCGTCCCCTGGGGTTTTGCTGCTGCACCTGAACTCCTTGACCTGCTGCCGTTGCTCTGCTGCTCTGCCTGGCGGCAGCGAGTCTCGTAGAAGTACTGTTTGAGTGGTCCTGTCTGTGTCTGTATTTCCTGTAAGATGGTGACCTGCTGACCGTGGGAGTCAATGGCGGTCTTTTTGTCAGTAACCCAAACACTTTCCGCCTCACACACGGACTTTTCCCCTCTCCTTCTGTCAATCAAATGCGAGCGTTTGTCCCTTTTAAGGGGCCGGGCGACCTCACTGGTAAATGTGGAAGAACTCAGAGTTGTGCTCCTGTCAATTGCCCGGTCCCCATGACCCTCGATGTGTTCATCCCGGTCCTCCTGTTCCTCTCTGTCCCCATCCTCCTCCAGCATGCCAGTCTCCAACATGAGCAGCACAGGAGGATGCTCTGGAGGTGAGGGGGAGGGTGAGAACAAGACTCGCGGGTGTGCGTCCAGAAACATCTCGTCTCCTTCTAGGATGCTGTCCAGCCCAGTCCCCAAACCCAGCCCTGCTTCCAGGGTCAAGCTTGCTTCAGCCAGACCTGTCCTGACTGTTGTATCTCTTAGCTGCTCCGAGGGAACAGTCGGTTCTGGTCCTCTTTGACCCTTTAGTGTAGCAGCAGGAGTGAAAGTAGTATGTGTTTCCACTGCAGAAACCTGGAACAGTCTATCTATAGAGTTCTGAACATTGTCATTCCTCGAAAAGTCCACTAAACTCGAGTCTTGTCGGCTGTCAGTTTTGTCGTCCTTTGGTAAAAAATTATCATTAAAAATATCCTCGGTCCTGAATGTTCCTCCTCCTGTAGGAACATCCTGCTCGCTGCCTGAGTTGCTATTTGATTGGTAGGTTCCTTGGTTTTCCACTTTGAACGTAGAAGTCTCTTCATGTATGGAGGATTTCACATAATCCTTAATCTGGAGGTTTTGTCTGTTGGTGTGTTGGCTGAGAGCAGATGCCATGTTGTAGTCCGTTTGCGAGGCATTTCCATGGAAGTTGTAGTCCGCATGGGGAGCTGCAAGGCGAGCTGTTGGCTCATGACCGTGCTCTCTACGGATGTCAAAGCCAGGCTCCGTCGTTGCGACAGCAATCCTGGACACGGGGTTGTGAGGGAAGGGCAGGGCCGAGGCAATCACCATGGCAACCAGGGGAAGCCAGTGCATCACTCCCAAGACGTATCAGCTGGTGAGGAGACACAGAGGAAGAGAGAGACAATGTTATTTTATACAATGCAAATTGTGGTTTAAGCCGTTAAACTAAGTACTCAATTAAACTGATTAACTCAATTAAAATGTAAAATGAGAGGTTTTACTGGTGGCTCGCAGCTTTATGACTGCAGTGCTTTAACTGCTGAGGTATGGCTTTAAAATCTTGGCAGCACTCGTGGAAAAATAGGACCAAGTACAGCAAGGTGATCCTCTGCTTCTTCGCATGAGAAGATGGCAGTCAGCTGCAAACGCTGAAGATTCTGCCGTGTGAAGGGGTGGCCTGCGATTTCAGACACTGACAACCTGCTATGTATGCCAGTCCGAAACTTTACAGCCAAGGTAAATCCATCTGCAAGCTGAGCAAACAGGCCTTTCCTTTCAGTTTTCCCTTCTTTTGTGCTGCAGCTTTTTGTAAGTTCCAAGCATCTGGGAATGTCTTCAGATATGTGGTAACAAACATGGTTTGCATTATGTCTATGTGCCAAAACGCAGTGATTACTCAGTCACTAGAAAGCATGGGTAAACCTCAGATATTCTACCTGTTAATACCTGGCCTGTGGTGAATGTGTTTTTCCTTAGAATGATAGTGCCTGAATTTGATAGTACATCTGCTGCATTGGATTGGAAGAGTTTTACTTACAGTGCTACTGTCACAATTGTAAACATCCTGCTTGCAGTAACCTGCATTATCTAAACTTTGTGCAACTTGTAAACACAAAGGGATCAGTGGTAGATTTTGTGTAGCAAAAATACAATAAGAATACTGCAGAAAAGCTTCCTAATAATTCATTCAGGGCTTCAGTAATAAAACAACAGGTTTGCAAAATCAATTAAAAATTTTGATTAATTGCCATAGAGTATTTAAAATAAACTAAACTAACTATAGCAAATGAGAGAGCATTTAACTACAGTAGATGAATCCTAAGCATTTAAATATACATTCAGTTGTACAAGTTTCATATTAAAACATTTGGTGATAAACTTAGTGGAAGGCAAACTGTGATCACTATTCACTCTTAGGCTTGTCATTTATGACTCAGTTAAATCAGTTAGATTCTTTTCTCCTCATTAGTCCATGTTAAATGTGTTAAATGGTGATACATTGAAAAGTCATTATAATAACAGTTACGAAACGCAAATAAAACACTCACTTGTGTAAGTCAAATGTAAACATTTCCTCACATGCAAAAGATTTTTCAGGCATGTTAGTTTGTCATGTCTGACATCATTTGAATTAAACAAAAATTATGAGTCAGGCGGCAATGACTCATTTTCGTTTCAACGCGAGGTTCACCTGTGAACAGCCAGAAAAAGATTTCAGTCACTCGTCCGTGTGGCAGGTACAGCGGTGAATGGTATTCAACCAGTTCACAGAAACCTCTTGAGCAGAGGTGAATGTCAGTTTAGTTATTTGGTTGAAAGCAGGGAGACAGTTTGTTGGAAAGACTTAAAATAGGTGGAATGATCAGAATGTCAGTGATGCAGCTTTACTGGCGAGGCTCCTTCACAGTTTCCTCAGGCTAAAAAACACACATGCAGAGCAACAGAGTGAGTAAGTAAGTGCAAAGGAGGATGTCATGAGTGTTTTTGTGTTCGTGTTTCTCTGTACGGGTGTGTGAGAGTGACTGAGAGAATGCTTCACCAGTGACCATCGGTGAATGTGTGCAAACGTGTGAATGAGTGACAAAACGAAATCCTTTCAGTGACAGGACTTGTACTCAGCAGAGCCACACCCTGCGCACAATGCAGCCGAAGAGCAACAAGGTTTGGTCGACACATCATTCACGCAGTCACCTTAGGCGCTCAAAGTGCCTGCTTGTCATGCTGACGATAAATCACATCAAAGTCTGTTGAGCTTCCTGTTTGCTCAAGCTACCAGTGCACATTCTGGGCCTGTCAAATAAACCCAGGTGTTGTGTGTGATGAAAGCAGATTAAACGATAAACCCGGCTGTTAACACACCCCTTAAACATGGATAGGCCAGCCAACAGCAATTAAAGCCAAAAACAAAGTGTGAGCAGGTACAGTGAACTCAGTCTGGTGAAGCTCAATGGGAGGAGCAGATCTTTTAAAATGAACTAACCGTGGAGAGGAGGTGGTACAGGTTAGACATCCAGAAAATATGTGAAGGATTTGCATTATGTGAGTGTGTGTCCTGTTATTTGTAGGAGAGTTATATGGTTCTTAAGGGCTTTCACTGCGCACTCGAGACGCCACACAGAAGGCAGGCAAGCAGACTCTCTAAGTGGTTTCTCTGTAAAACAGCAGCAGCAGCAGCAGCACTTCATCACTATGCTCCATTTGCGACAATGACATGCATCATTTGAGCTCCCTGAAAAGCTAGACAAGGACCACGACGTCCTTCTGCCTGCTGGGCCAAACCCAAGCGCTCTGAATCCCCAGCAGGCAAGCACAAACACACAAGAGACGAACAACAAAATTTCAAGTCTCTCTAAAACCTCACTTAGTAAATAACACCCTACTCAACACGACACACTTGTGTTAATCCTAATCTCTGCTCTTCCAGGAAGAATACCCTGGAACCACAGGACAGGGCTTAAAACAAACAGACAGAAACCGACCGCCTCATCAAGCAAAAATGCATGAACAAACAGACCAAACGTAACTAAGCAGACTAAACTATCACACTAACTGAGGGGCCTCCATGAGCTGTAGTGCATCATTTAGCATTGATCATGAAGCTCTTTTGGCTGCGTATTCATTTCTGGATAGCTTAGGACCAGAGTACTGTACACTGTGCATTCCTTGTTGATTTCTGTGCCATCACTTTCACTAAAATCCATCACTGCAGTTTTGTTTGTTGTTCAGGAAGAACCCTGGACTTGTTTCAACCCTTGTGAAAAACAATGTGCAATACACCAACATCGCCAAAGGATATCAGAAGACATTTTTAAGTGTCAGCTTCAGAAATATCTACTTTATTTTGCTTTCAACTAGTCTGTTATATTTTCCACTCTGTAGTGTTTTTCTGCATTTTACTTCATTTTATTATTTAGACTTTCTGGTTATTATTATATAATTATTACTGATTGCGGTTGTATTCCTTAAACCTTTTTCTTTTTCCCAATAGTTTAGTTTAGCTCATTTTTAATTTTTAATTTTTAAAATCAGCAGAAAAGGAGAAAAAAACAGAACTAATGTGACTAGAAAGGTCAAGAAGTCATAGCTTTATCAACTTTATCCTCCTCAAAATTATGTAATTATAAACAAACAATATGCACCAGATGTCATAAACCAAAACTGTTTATACCTTCTTATTTAAATTCTTCAAAGATGTTGAGCTTATAGTAATACACATTTTGGCGTTGCAAACGTGTCCACCACGACGTCTAAGGGACTACTAGCAATGACCAGTTTTATAAAAAGGAAGACGAAGATGAGGTGCCTGTCTAAAAACTACTAAAAGAAGATGGAAGAAAATGGGGTGAGAACATAAAGACATGCATATTATAAAGCACTTGAGCTACATAGCTGTATAAAATATGAATAATAGAGAAAAATAATAATAGGTAACTAATTAACAGCTAATAATTTTTAATATTCTTACAATCTGATGATTATTTTCTTAATCAATTGATTAATCATCTGAAAACAATACACGTGGATGCCATAAAAGTGTTTTTTCTTTCATCAGACGTTCAAAACCCCAGTAAATTACACACAGGTCTACTACAGTGTACAAAGCAGTCAGTTCTCACATTTGAGAAGCTTGAACCAAATAAAGTGTAAATTCTCTTCCTTGAAAAATTAAATGATCAATCGATTATCAATACTGTCTCTCTGTTAATCAATTAAACACATTTCTGTAGCTCTATAAACGATTTTATTTGTAAGCTACTTTAAGCATGTGCTTCACTGCCATGCTGACGTAGCTACTACCGATTGCTGCTCTGATACACAACAGACACAGAAAAACAAAGGAAACTGTTTCTTTACTAAATGTGACACCTGGAACATTGGTCTGACTTATGTTTTGAGTGGCGCCAGTGTGAACTGCAGGGGTTTAATCCAGATGTGACAGCATGAGTGAAGGAGGAGTCGGTGGAATTACGGTACAGAGGGCCTCTGGCTGCGAGACCCTCCCCAGGAAACAGATGCCACATAACAGCTCCGCACCTGGCAATGGCTACTGTGCTATTAACCTGTTAACAAAGTAATCCTCTCCCCTCATGTGTGGATAACGTCAGACGTGTCCATCTGACAGAGAGATAATATATTCTGTGTTAGTGTTTGGACTGGGGTCCCCTCCTAATCCTGCCTCTGTGAACTTGAAAAGCGACAGGGTGGAAGTTGTCTGGAAGCCGCCTGACTTGAGGATGCTTTCTAAAAACAGTTTGCACCTAAAATCGCATCCTCCAGCAGGATTTTATGACAGGTTAAGTCTAACGAAGCTCTTTGAAATGCATGTGAATGTGACCATTACAGAACAATAAGAATGTGTCAGTACGGACATGGAGAATACATGCAGGTAAATGTTTGTCCTCTCTCTCTCTCTGTTTTTCTGTCTCCCCCTCTCTCTGGAAGGGTACAGTAAAAGCCTTGGCCTCACATGTGCTCATTTACAACGCCTGGCTACCCCACTGTGCAAACAGCCCATTAATTCCAGATCTGTGATTGTTTCATACCATGCTCAGCCCCCTCCTCTCTAACCTTGGCTCCATCTGGACTGCTCTATCAGTGACATGGCTCACAAATCACTTGTAGATATCTCCCAGTCTCTTTTACACTTACAAGCTGAATACACAGCTCCGATGAGCTAGTGTACGTTCAGTAGTGCAATAAAAGAATATTAAAAGGTGTACTAAATATATATTACACTTATGGAAGATTTTACAAGAGAAATGGCTATAAAACTACATGAAATCACATCAAGAGGGATATTTTTTCACTTACACTTGTACCCAAAACCTCCCACAGAGCCTTCAGCCTCTGATCTGTTAACAAGGTCGAATTAAGACATCAGCTGCAGGTATTAGAGGCAACCTGTGTGATCTACCTGCGGGTTTGGATTGTGACTTGGTAGCTCTCGCCTCACCTGACTGACTGCCAAGGAAAACAAAAAGTGAAATGGTCTACAACTGCAGAACAAGCGAAGAAAATAAAAGGTGAATAACTGTAGGATCGTGACTGTTCAGCTTGTCCTGGATTTGTGCAAAGAAAGCTGCTAAACGTGATTAAAAATGCATAAAACAAATTACATTAAAACAATAAATTATAGTGGATCTACTATGTTGAATGTATTAATGCAAGTAAATGCACGTAAACATAACAGATAAGTACACACAATGAGAACCCACTAGTTTAAGAGAAAAATATGCAATTAATTACATAAATAATACAAATTAATACAGTAAATAATATCAGTGTAGACAAATAAGCACATAACATTGATAAATTGATCTAATTTAATAACCTAGTGTTTGTTACATTACGTAGTCTCTCAGTAGTATCACTTAATAAGTTAAAGCATATATATGCACATTAATACATCCATGGAAAATCTATTTAAACACTATATGAAACTATTAGATAATCTAAGGTCTACGTGTATGATTTAAAGCCATAGCCTACCGTTTAGGTGAGATCCGGACCCTGCGTCCTTCCAGCTGACACCACATTGATTATAGAGTCTTGTCGCCAGTTGCTCAACTGGTTTTAAAGGATAAACCCCCCAAAACACCTTCGTGTTGTAAGCACAAAACTAATCACAAACATTTCTTTCTTCTTTTAATAGTCCGTGACATCGCATGTGCCCCCCCAAAATCAGACGAGGGAAAAAAAAGGAAAAGAAAGTAGTTACAAACCAGAAAACTCTCCTGTCCTGTCCTGGGTGCGCTTCTCTTTTGAAAAAAATGCAGTATGAAGTAGGGCCAGAGAAAAATGAAAATATGCCTTAAGTAGCTGATATTCCACGAATTGTTACTCCACCAAGGCAGGGCTGGGACAAGGTGTCTCAGTTCACACATGTGAACGAAGAAATGGAGAGGTGTAGAAGTTGGTCAGATGTTTTAAGATCTGAACTCCGCCTGAAACGCGTAAAGTCGGACAGGCAGTGAAGCTCACGCGAGTTAGACGTGCAACTTCCGCTCTGGACTTTCAAAATAAAACATATCATCCACCTCCATTTTATATGGAACGTGGGGCAAGCAACGGTGCTTTTACTTCTAAACAAAAACAGTCACTTCCGGCGCAGTTTCTTCTTTGCTGCTGCGAGCTTGACAAGCTAACGACTCCGATTTCTCACGAGAAGCGCAAGGACAAGGCGAAGTTTTTCAGTCAGGAGGCTTGTATAGGCTGTCGAAAAGAAATCAACAACATGGAATGAGTAACATCTGTGAGAGCACATGTCCCCCGGACGTCCTTCCTAAATAGATGCATGTGATATAAAACTGTGATCTAAAGAGAATAGTGCGCAAATCAGCCAAAAGGTCACATTCACTTGCTGGGTCTGATAGCTTCAGTTGTCAGACTTGACATGTGCTTGACTGAGATTTTTTTTTTTTTTTTTTTTTTTTTTTAACATTGCAGACTACCCATGCTCCCCTCCACCCGTTTCTCATCCCCGCCCTGCACTTCACAAGAAACCCGTGTATGATGATTTACCAGCAGCATGTTGTTGTCAGGTAACGCTGCAAATTATTACAAACAATCAGGAGTGAAGCAGGATGGTAAAATAAGTCGCCAGGGTCCTCGTCTGTGCGCGTCTGCAACATTATCTCAGTTGGCACAATCCGACCTGAGGATGCAACTACACATCTGAATCTGCTTTCAGATCGCTTCCTGTTCGCCTGTGCCAGATATTTTTGGTGTGTGTTGACATTCTGGCTATTTGGCAGATAAGAGTCTTGCTCAGGGGCACTTTGACATGATCATTTGGAGTTCATTTGATATAAGGATCCAATTACATACTTTAGGGACACAGGTCACTACATCCGAAACAAGCGTCTGCAAAGTGGTTCTTCAAAAGTTCATGTTCCAGTTCATCCTGATGTCCTAGGTGATGTTTTTTTAATGGTCTTGCTCGCACATTCGGATTATTGCATGGGCCCTAGTGTGAACTGAGTTAACATTCAGATCAGTTAAAAGACGTCAAATGACCACAGAGAGGTACGAAACAAGTTCCCCATAATGTCACATACGTGAATCAAAAATAAACACTAAATTATATTAATAATGCACTGGTAGTCTAAAGGTTGTTGTGCATGCCATGTAACCGTAATGTCCCTGAGTAGAGTCCGGCTGGGGACCTTTGTTGCATGTCACACCCTCTATCACTCACCATGCTGTCTATTAAATAAAGGCTAAAAATCTGTGCAAATCTACTCTAAAAAAAATGATTCCTAATAGACAAGAATTTGCCAAAATGGTCACAAACAGTTGACAAATTACCAAACAGAGACACAAAAATTACTACAAATGACACGAAGGCCTTCTTTGTAGTCATTTTGGCGCAGTCTATTTTCTCATAATTTGTCTATGACTGCGTGCAAAGAAACATCTCTTAATTTTTGGTTGAAAGCCAAATCAAATTCCCTTTGATTCTGCAGCCCAGAGAATTTAAAACAGGTTTATCAAACTACTAACACTTACATTACTGGAAAAAAATCTGGCATGTTTCCTATATGATTGTTGATTTGTATGTTTTGTATGTTTTGGACCATATCCAGTGCCAAAAAAAAAAATGACGTTACACTAACAGATTTACAGGATTGTGCAAGCGTGTGTTCTCGAGATGTAACATTCAAACCCGCGTCTCTGCGCACTCATCTGTTTGTCATATGAAAACTTCAATTCTGTAGTGTTGTGTGGTTTAATTAAACTTCAGTACATAACAAACATTTCTCTGCGTATGTAGGCTGGATGAGCGCAGGCGTTCAAGACTCCTTTTAAGATGAAAGGATGGAAACAGGAGCTGATGACTGGCTCCTCTGTTCGCGCACAGGTCTTTGGGGGAAAGTCGGCGAGGACCCGGAGGAGACACAATGGAGGTCTATGGAGGACGCACAGGCCGAGAGACAGTTCAGTGGGTCCTCGGAGCAGATAAGTCCCCATACAGACCAGACTAAGGGTTCACCGCTATTGACCCACGAGAACAGCGTGTCCACTGAGCCTCCCCACCTTGAATGGCCTTGTTGAAAATGAGAACCGTAAATTGGCGGATGAGCAGAGGTGGGAGACTCTGCCTCCCCCCCCCCCCCCTTCTGTCGCTCGCGCTCTCACATGCCGTCCCTTTCTTTCCTTTACCAAGTAGTGGTTTCCATCTCACCAAACCCCTTTCCCCGTGAATGTTTAAAAAAAAAAGATGAAAGGATAAGGAAAAGAATGGAGACAAAAGAGGGGGGAGTTATGTTACAACCCTGCCCCTGAGAGACTGCTCATGAAAGAGTTCGGGGATGGGAGAGATAGGGACCGGAGAGGAGACACAGAAAGAGAAGGGGGATCATGAAAAGAGGTTTTTCAAACTCCGAGCTGCTAAAACGGGTCACGTCTGTATAGAGGGGCAGACTAAAGTGCAGTCTTCACTCAGGGACAGAGACATTTAACACTGTCAGTACCCTCAGATTGAAGGGAGCGAACTCATTGACTGATTGCGCAAACAGACATAATCACACACACACACACACACACACACGCACAAAAACAATCTACCCTTCTTAGTACTCTCTGTTGCTCTTAGTCATACCTGCCATACAGTAGCAGCACTAAAATTAGATTTCAGGGAATCTGCCGGATCATCTTTACCATTAAGTTGACCAACACAAACATACACACTCCCCGGTGTCTCCCTTGCGGCATTCCTCTGTCTTGGCACTTAATGTCAGTCACTGGAAATCCTCGCAACCCTCCCACCATTCTCTTTATCTCGCTCTTTGTCAGGACTTGCCCTGCATGCACTTAGATATTTCCGCCCCAGGGTGCATCAGCGAGAGTTAAAGCCAGAGACAGACGGAGAGAAAGTTGTTAGCTAAGTGTGGACAAGAGTGACGTTCAAATAAAGATGACGATTGAAAGGGCAGGGACGCGCAAAAGTTGTTTTCTTGGCCACTTGCCCTCTTGCTCCGACTCTCTCACTTTTCTACACACAGACACACACACATAGGTTCAGACGAGCGAAAGTAACCACGACAAGTTGACAATCGAGGAGGTTTATTTAACACGTTAATTCTCAGAACAAGTTTCACTTCATACTGTCACACTAACACATCACCAAATGATCTTACATATGGTTGTCAAAGTGCTCTACGTTCTCTACAGTGGCTTTCTGCTTTTTCCTTTTTTGACAAATAATATTTCCATGAATATTATTAATGCCCAACAAAAAAAACCACACGGATCATTTTTATGCTTGAGTCACGCTTTGTACTGTAAACGAGGAACCTACAAAGCTTTGGACAACATCACACACTGTGTCTCATTACTTTGATTTCAGTCTCACAATAATTACTTCACTCTGTTCATGGTCCACTTTTTGAATCCTGACATCTACAATTGTTTCTCATTTTTCTAATAAAAAAAAAACACACTGCTGTGTTTTCAAGTTTCCAGATGTCACTTTTACTACCATCAGTCATCAACTTATTGCTTTGGCGTTGGACATCCTCCCTCATTTGAAACTCGGATCTGAGCATAATTGGAAGGTAGCTATTATGGCAATTATTGCAAATGGCCGAGCTGTGCTGTCAGGGTGAGTCTGTCCACAGCCGAACCACCAAGTCAGACATCAGATCTCAATTACAGATCCATGACCTCCCTCATCATCTTCTCTTCTTTGCCTTCTTTTTTTATACTCTCTACTGGATTTCTTGTTTTTAATCCTTTATCACGTTCACCTCACCTGCTAAACTCCACGTCCTCCTCTTGCGTGCCTCTAAATTCAAGCCTCTGTCTGGTGGGAACTGCACTACCATCGCCAACATTACCACACACTGAGGTATGGTTACATATGTTTCCAATTTCAAGCGTAATGCTCCTCTCGCCGCAATCTGACCCAATTACCCGACCCTCCTGGAAATGCCCTAGTCAGCCGGCACGGTGGCAAAGAGGTAAAGGGTCAAAGGTGAGGTCAGACTGTGATGAATGCGTCACCTCCTGTCTGTATGTCTGTCTCATTCACTCACTGTCTGTCTTAGCCATCCCTGGCTACGAGACTTCAGCTGCTGCTTCCCATGGTCATATTTGGCGCAGGTGTAGGACTGTGCAGAAAATGCAACCCGAGCCTGAAATTGAATTTCACTGCTACCTAATGGTCAGAGAGGATGAGTGACAGAGTCTGGAGCCAGACCACACATAAACACACATGCACACTGAGAAAGTATGCACACACGCACACACACAAACATGCCTGTAGAGACATACTGCCGCTCTGACAAACAAACAACACATGCGCCTACAAGTCTTTCCTGCATGAAACTGAAATTAGTGTATGGAATGTTCACCTTCGGGAAAACGGTTTGGGAGGGAGCGGGAATGTGAGAGCATCAGAGCTGCAAAGCCCTCATTACGGGGAACGGTGGACTAACTTTGGTAATTCTGTTTAATGCTTAATGAGAAACAGGTTCAAATGGGTGCAAAATGCAGACTGGCGCTGCATTGTGTTACCTGGCAGTCTGCCCCACTCCAGGTCCATCTGTTTAGACTTTGTGTTATGTGCGGCGTATATGTAGAAACTGGGTCCTTCAGACGCCACATGCACACACTCTGCTCGTCTTGTTTACATGGTCATGGCACCGCCGATCCCTCTCCTCTTACAGCACCTTGCTCCCTCACTCTCTCTCTCTCCCCAGATTACCTCTCAGTCACTCCTCCTGGTCTCCTTATCTGTCTCTCTCCAGTGTCTCCTTACAGGAGTCAATTCACCTAGAGCGGCTACACTTTCATTCACTTCCCTTCCATCCGCGTCTCCACATCCCCTCACCTCGTCGTCCAAAAGCCATATTTTGTCCCCTTTGCTAGGAGAAAAATGTTACACATTGTAAACTTTACTCACTGAACAACCCCCAGCAGGATTGGATTTCAGAAGCAGACTTTGTGTTTGAACTGCTCGGGCAATTAGCAGAGGCTAGACTTACAACGCACCTACTGCACAATAGAGGTACCAGCACAGTTGTACAAGCCCCTGTTCCTGTCCGGCCCCTCTCCATCTGTCATTCCTTTGGGACTGTGTGTGTGTGTGTGTGTGTGTGTGTGTACACATGTGTTCGTGTAAATCTGTCAGTGTTGGTGCCTGACACTAAACCCTGTACTTAAAGTCAGTCCCTCTATGCGGTAGCATTTATAAAAACAAAACAAATAATAACACACTATAATGTAGCTCTTCAGTGGAGAAGTTGACAAATCATGTAAATTAGTAGATATTTAAAATTCTAAAAGCCTGTTTATGATCAATTATAAACCATTTATTAAATGTTTATATAGAAAATACAGAGACTTTAATTGTTAACCAGTAATACACACATTTAGTGATTGACCTACATATTTGGTAAATGCATCTTCTGCATTTTAACTCATGCTGTCCACCCCTGGTTGGTATGTAGTTTGCATGTATCTCATTATCATGTCAGTATGGAAGAGACTTACCAGGTTTTATATCATATATACATATTAATTAATGTTATACAATTTATTTACAAATTTATAAGTTCATCAATCAGCCATACCCTTGTCATAAAGCCAATCATGGGTTCACGTTCTTCATGATACAGAGCAGTATCTCAGGTATGACAGACCTGAAGCTCCTCAGCTTCTGTATCACTTCCCTTCTAAATCTGTGTGTTCTTAAAGGTTCTTTAGAAGAAGCTAGAGAATTGTATGTGCAGTATGTAGCAGCTCCACCCATGGGCCTCCGTGCATTTTGAGGCCTCACTGATTGACACTGATATCTGGCAAAGGCTCCTTCAGAGGGAAGCCACTGTACAGGTTTCTCCACTGAGTGCAGAGTTATAGCGCCCTCCTGTGATAGGGAGGGTAATCACCATTCCTTCCACCAATATCTGCTGATGTTTAAAACCCACTGTTTGATGAGAGGATCATTTCTGCTTTATTTCTTTATTAACTTATTTCCCTATGCTTCTCATTGATGACAGTGTTTCCTCCTCCCCTGTCAAGAGTTAACTTAAGGTAATCGAAAGAGACCTGTGATGGAGAGGAAGTGAGTGAATGAGGCAGAAAGATGGGAGGGAGGGGAGGTGGGGGGCTCAGAGCACCAAGCTGTTGTATTAATCTGCAAATGTTCCTCAGATGACGCAAAGACTGTGACTTTGCCTTCCGTCCCCCTCTCTCCGTCTCCGTGTCCATCCTCTCTCCGTGTCTCTCCCCGATGCCTCGCTCATGTCAGATGGGAGACAGCAGCACACAGCAGGTAAGCCTGGTCACCTACTTGTCACGTTTTTTTCCCCTCAGCGAGCTCTCATTCAGTCACAGCTCACACATGCGGGGCTTCGCCCCATTTGTCACTTTTGACAGGGTCGTTTTGATTTGTTTGACATTTCAGACTGTTTGATCGTTTGCTGCTCTTTTATTTATGATTATCTGCTTATTGCAAAGTTTATTCCTCTCTAGGGTAAACATGAATTTGTGTATTAGTGTCACAGATGTTACGCCTGTGTTTCGTTTTTGTTTGCAGTGATCTTGAATGAGTAATGATTCAAAGTTTTGCAAAGTTATGGATCAAGCTAGACCCTTATATGTGCAGTCCAGGGACAGTGAGGCAGTGATTTTCACTTTTTAAATCTGCTTTTGGAACATGTGGGATCTGTACTATCTGTTTTCAGTTATCAGCATTATTTTAGCACGCTGTGTGCTGTCAGAGAGAAGAGGATCAGAGAGATTTAAGACTGGAATAAGTAGTTTCCAAGATGTCTGTTATCCAAATGAGAAGATGGATTTACTGTACGCAAGGAATGAGCTGTGTGAACTTCAGGCTTGCTGGAGGGAGGAGCAATGGAGAAATTGCGACCACAGATCGAAAACGAAAAAAGGGGGAAGAAAGAAAGGGAGTGAGAGGAGAAAGAGAGCGTTTATAAATAGCAAAGCTTTACAAGGGTGAAGAGAGCAGATGTGAGAGACAGTCTGTGCTTAAGGAGTTCAAACAACAGATTAATACACTCAGATTATCATCCGAGAGAGGAGAGCGAGAGAGGGGCTGGACGCACACACACACACACACACACACACACACACACTGACAGATGCAGACCAAATCACAAGACACACGTGAAAATCACTCATCACACACAAGCTTGTTTTCTCCCACTATAACACTGTTTATCCAGTCTCCTGTACTGATAAGTGTCTGGTTCTTTGATCCTCTCTACTTTTGTCTGAAGAGATACAATTTTAATAATGTATTATTATTATGTATTGTATGTTTATTTACAATATCACTTAATAATGACTGAGATACAATGATACCACCAATCTCACACACTCTACATGTCCAACTGATCTCAAGTACTAACGCATGCACACAATAATTAGTTTGAGGGCATAATTTAATAATTTGTTACAGCTTTTGTAATATCATGTTTTGCTTTACTTCTGTTTCATATTATTTTAGATTCACAATATATTTTTACATTTTTTGGTAAAACAAAACAAGAAATATTAAAGTGTCACACTGAGCTCCGGAAGTTTTCATACAAATTTTGGTATTTTATAGACTAAATTAACTAAATTAAATCATTGAAAAAAAAAATTATAACAGCTTTGCACACTATTGTTAAGAATCAGCCTGAGTTACCTCTGCTGCAGAGGATAAGCCTCAGAAACCAGCAGTTACCAGCAGCTCCTGGACCTCGCCACCGCCTCATCTGAGCCCTGAATGCTTCTAAGAATTGACGCATAGCACCGTCGGTGGGAGACGCAGTGATGGTGAACGGAGGTGGAGGGCGTTTTCTGGTGTGGGGTTGCTTTTGGGATGACACTTTATTAGCAATTTATTCAATATTCAAGGGTTTGTGCTTAATGGAACCATTACTTGTGCTCAGCAGAAGAATGACCCAAACACACCTCCTGACCTTCATACTAACTAGTAGTGTTTGGGTTTGACATTATCTATCAGATCTGAATTTAGTATTCAATCTGATGATCAAATATGATCCTTTTTATCTTATAACAATTTTATGTGACATAAGTTTTAAATAACTTAATGTTTTTCTAAGAATAAGCTATAACTACCTGCATGTTTTCTGAAAAAGAGATTAACTTT
>JAUBNQ010000027.1:6265911-6276340 GCA_032353495.1 Ctenopoma kingsleyae | reverse complement strand
GGTGAATGAGAAGCAGTGTAAAGCGCTTTGAGTACCAGTCTAGGTAGAAAAGCGCTATATAAGTGCAGACCATTTACATTTACCATAACAGCATTCTGCAGAAAGGTGAACATCATTTCTTTCTGCAATGATTTTCAAGTTATTGTAGAAACTAAAAATATTACAAATGCTATCTCTTATAATAATAATAATAAATACTTTATTGATTCCCTTTGGGAAATTGGTGTATGGACAGCTGCTAGACCTGTGTCAGCGCTACTATGGCGTTTCAGTGTCTTGTCCAAGGACACCTCGACACGTAGCTTTGGGGGGACTGAGAATCAAACCACTGACCCTTGGGTTTGAAGATAACTGCTCTACCCACTGAGCTATCATGCCACCTAAGTATGTCAGTATTTTCTTAATCTTTCTGTAAGTTCATGGTTATTATTAATAAGAAATGTGTCCATATAATTAATCTGTTTCAGTAGTTATTTAAAGAGATGTAAATTAACTATACTGTTTGTAGTTCTGTAGTTGAGAAGAAAGAAAAGTTGAGTTTCTTAATTTCTTTAAATTACAGGTTTTATCTAGAATGTACAATATATATCTATATACTGAAGGTTCATAAGCAGCACAGTGGTTTATTTGTCATATTTTATATGTTTACAGCTGTAGATATGCATTGAACATAAAAAACAAATAATAAACACAAGCCTAATTGTCCAACATATTACTTTTGATTAAAGCAATGAAATGAACATAAACAGCTTTATTCAATTTAAATTATTCAATATTCAATTTATTCGTCTGTTGCTCCCAGACCGATCAGACTACAGTAGTTTACTTTAGTGTTGTGAAATGTACTGTCTACTTCAGAGTTGAGATAAAACATGCTATCTGATAGATAAATAAAAGTCTTAACACATATCACAACATAACAATAACACATAAAAGAATCAAAAAAGAAACAAATAAGCAAAATACAGCATATGTACTTCACATAGCCCACAACAGAACACAGAATTGCCTTTAATGTGAAATAAACAAGACATAATGTGCCTCTAGGTGTCACCATGTGCACCATTATGGAATCAGACGTTCATCTCAGGAAACAAAAATGTAGTGATGTTGTATAATCAGCACATACACGAGGGCCCAGGAATACTGACAGGAGGGAAACATCCAGCAGATATAGACTAATTAATAGCATCTATGGTTTGTACATTCAGTATTTAAGGATATCATACATGCAACTTAGCTGTCTTAGGAAGATACAAAATTTTAATCAAAAACAAACTGGAAAATAATCTAAAACGTTTATAACCTAAAATCATGTTCAATACAGGATGTAAGCCACTCAATTAAGAAATAAAGTCTTTTTGCACAACATCACTGTAAGATATTTTTAATTTTAACTCCACCTGCAAAAGGAGAAAAGCAGCAGTTCACACAGGGTCTAAATGTCACACACCTGAAACACAATGTGCAACAACCGTTAACAGCTTCACAGGTTTAAAATGGAGATAGTGTTGTGAATGAGCTGCTCATCTGTAGGAAATGTCACACAACATGTTAACTTCACATTTCCCCCATGTGAGTATAATGCTGATTGTGATATTTTTCCCCAGTTTTAAGTTCTCCTGAGTGCTGTCGTTTAGCTTTACAATCCACCAGTTTGCTACATGTGATTTACCACCTAAATAATCCCTTCCACTACAGAGGAATGGAGCAGCACCACTACCAGTACAATGACCAAGCTCATGGTTACTGTGTAGAAGCCACAGTATGGGAAAGTCTTTCTGCTTATTACATTTCTTGCTCCATTGTTTACAGTGGCAACCACTGTACAATACTGATTACTGTACAAATCCATTTGCTGCATAGGTCAGGGCGCTAACACAGACACAGGAATGATGCTGTAGAATAAGCACACAAAGGTCAGGAAGGCTTCACTAAAAATGAGGTAATCTCAGTCTCCACTATAAGGCATGTTTACATTAAAAGTAGCATTGTCTTGACATTTTGGCATATAAACACAGTGGTGTATGCAGATTATGGTTGTTTATGCTGAAGCTCACACATAACATAACCATCCATGCATGTACTGTTGATATCACATGCTTGCACTATAATTCAAAGTCATATTTTTGGTCCTGTGGTTTAGCTGATAAAATACTTTTTCTATTTCTAAGACTGACGTTTTTATGGAGTTTCTTCCTCCTCAGAAAGCGTCCTTAATGTTCTTCAGCTGCCGAACAGCCAGGTCCACTGGGAGGTTGAATTTGAGGTGGCTGAGGCGGCCCAGGATTCGCAGGGCTCCTTCAAAGCCGGTCTGGGCCATGTAGCTCCAGGACTGGTAGTGTGGGTGTATCAAAGTCCCCGACTTACACAGCAGGTTCAGCCACGACACCAGCCGCTGCTCGTTCAGAGCCATGCACACCAGCGCTTTAAACTCTGTGTCTGGTCCTCTCTTGTAGCGTCCGTGTTCCTTCAGCACAGTGTGAATGGCCCACAGCAGAGACTGTTTAGGGGTGACGGTCACTGGTCCGCCCCCTACAGGCAGGCTGAAGGACTGTGAAAGTTGGCGGGCTGGTGACTCCACAAAGGCTTTCCCATTTTTGGAGTGGTAGTAGTTAACAAATAGTTCCCATGGGTGCATGGACTTGGTGGCTGGTCTGAAAGGCAGCAGGCAGGAGATTGGAGCCAACACCAGACTCATGGTCTGTGAGGGCAAGAAGAGACCGTGAGCCAACAAGTCTTTAAGAGCAATCGCCAGCTCCTTCCTCACACATGTCGTCAGCTCGTCTCGGGGCCCAAGCGCTGAGTTGCTGGTGTAGTTAACGACGTGTTCAAGACAGGGCTGTCTGCGCGAGCCCAGCACTCGCACCTTCTCTACAGCTGCCTCCAGCTTCTGCAGCAGGGGCCCATAGTCCTGACTGGCCGAGTCCTGGGGCCACATGCTCTGGGGTACATGGCCGGCTGCGCAGCCAAACTGGCTCGCAGCGAAGATCTGCAGCACAGCGAGGGCCTTCTGGATCAGCTGCAGCCCAGTATCTCGCATCTTCTGGGCCTGTTCCGGATCCACTGCAGTGACAGAAAGACAATCATTAAGATACACCTTTTTTAGGATAGCAACACTGCCTGCTGGTTTTGAACACCACCTGCAACAATCCTGCCTTTTGAAAAGAGCTTATTAGGAGCTTAACAGTTAATACACCTTAAATAAACATTAAGTCATTGGATGAACACACTGAATACAGGAACATACTGTACGGATTACGCCCAAATTTAAACTTGAATTGGTCAATCCAATCCAAGGCTAATTTTAGAATCAGGCCAAGTATTCAAGAGCCTGATATCCCCCATGTGCTGTCAAAATATCTCATTACAGTTGGTAACAACTGTAACTAAATTTCACTGCAGGAGAGATTTTAGTCTGTATCTTCCAGTCGCATCGTCTTTTAGACAGACTCTCACTAACTAATTCTACCTCTGTCTCTCTTTGTCATCAATAAGGATGCAGTCATTATCTGCACTTTACTTGGCAGACACTTTTATCCAAAGCGACTTACAAGGAGCTAGCACTGAGTGTCTTGCTCAAAGACACACCTGGTATGGGGGATGGGCTAGGATTCGATCCTGCCACCTTCTGCATCCCAGTCTGATGCTTATCCCATTGAGCTACCAGGCTGCCTATCACTGTCTCCATGTTCACTGTGAGCACCTGCGTCATGGCTTTTTGTCTCATCTGAACAACTTGAGCATGAAAGTGACAGGTTCTTGATATGTATTAACTGACCTTTCTTTTTTACTCTTGGAGTTCTGGTATTGGTCCCTGCTGCTTGTGGCTGTGGGCTGCCATCTGACAAGAGAGGATTCCCCACCTCATCTTATGGAAGAAAAGGCATTAAAAACAAATTTAAAAATGTTTTAAAAAACAACCACTTGCGGATGCAAACGAATGAGCTGATACTGAATATAAGCTTGCATACCCTGGATGAAGTTGATGAACATCTCCAGGTCTCTGATTTGGGTTTTGAGCTGCTCCACCAGCTGTTCCTTGACTCTGGCTGGGTTCACTATCTGAGCAATGGCGGCATCGACTCTCTGCCTCAGCTCCTCAGGCGTCAAATTCCCAATGTCCTCGTTCAGGTTCACATCCAGCTTTTTGATCAACTCGTCAATGATAACCTGAAAGTTAGATGACGGTTAAACAAAATCTCTGTGTCTGTCTACATAAGTCTTTCAATCATTGTTCACAAAATAATGATTATAGCTGCTTTAATGTTCTCATGCAAAACAGCTTTGCAATCACAAACTAACTTATACAGAAAGTTGTTTGTTTTTTTTAAAATTGGAAGACAAAAAGAAAGGGAAACACAGCTTTATACCAACACAGTGAAGCCTGAAGCATTGTAAGAACTGATGTTTGTCTTGTTACACTTGATGTGAAAGAGGCAAACACCACATTATGTGCCCAGCATAACTAAGAAGCACTTGGGTTGTTTAGAACTTCACAAAACCCTGTAGATGTCTCTCACCAGTGATCATAATTTTAGCACAGGTACCAAAAGAAATTAAGTGACTACTGGAACACATAACTCAAGTGATACACGAAGACGTGTCCGCACTCCCACCTTCTGTCTCTCCATGACGACAGACTGCGGCAGCGAGTCGTAGCTGCCCTCCTGATAAGCGAAGCGCTCCAGATCATCCAGCTGTGTCTTTAGCTGGAAAATGAGATCCTTCTGTTTTTCCCTCTGCGCCTCCAGACGCTCCCTCTTCTCCCTCTCAGTCTGACAGCAGAAATGCACACATTTATTTAAATGTTTAACGCTGAGCAATCACAAAAACAACGCACAGTGTGTTCTAAATGTTGGATCAATGCAGTCAGGTGCACCTTTTATCGCTTTTACATAAAAATAGACAATCCACAATTGTAAAAGAGGCATCAGGTATCATACTCACCAGATCCCCCTGAGTAAAGCATGTGACAAGGGAGAAATAAAAGCTTTAAGTGAGGTGCATAATAAGCAATAATGACATATCACATGCAAGTACTGACTACATGAGGCTAAGGTTTTACTAAGGACTAAATGTGCAGGGGAAGGGAGTAAACAATGACAGGAACAAAGCAGGTTGCTCCAACATCACTGTGTACACAAAAGCCTACATTAAACAGGCCAGAGGCATTTTCATTGAGCTTGCAGCGGTGTGAGTCACACACTTGAGGCAGAAAGCAACATTTTCCGCTTTCCAGAGATAAGAGGTGTCCAGGAACAAAAAGCCCAGGTGGGTGCAGCAGCCTCCAGTGTGACGCCACAGTCACAGTTTGATCAGTTTTAATCAGCAGTTTCACAGCCACTGGTTGAACACCACGTAGAGTCACTGTGCAAGTGTGTGTGAGAGACTATAATGCACGTGTGTGTGTGTGTCCAAAGGCTCACCTTTTGTATTAAGTTATATTCTATTAGAATAGACAATTTAAGTGTGGTAAAAGGCGAAGCGAGAAATGGACCACAAATGATGCAAGACGACAAAAGAAAGACAGAACCATCATGTTGTCTCTTTCAATGGTGGGCGACCTGTCTGGGTCCTGTGGTCAGGGTAATTAATCAATCGATTAATCAATGATGGTTCATAATGTCCAAGAAGTGTTTCTCCTGAGACACAGTTGGAGTGTGGTCATACTTTGTGACGGACTTACCGAGTTTTCCAGCTGTTTGGCATCCTGAGATCTGCAGCCCACAACATGCGGGCAGCCCCTGAAGGCGAACTCCTCCAGCTCGGCCAGCATCCTCTCCTTCTCCTCGCTCTGGGCGTGAACTATCTGCTTCAGTCGGAACTGCACCTGAGCAAAGTGGGAGGTGAGGGCGAGCAGAGAGGAGTTCAGCGACTCCTGCTCCTCTTCCAGCTTCTTTAATCTGTCAGCCATTTCGTCCTCGGTGGAGGAGGACGAGCCCCCTTGCCTCAGCTGGCAAGCGCCACGGATCTCATCCTCGGGACTTGCCACAGCGCCTACCGGTGCCCATCGCTCTCCTGCGCCGGCGAAGACAGCCTCGCTGTCCGAGGCTGACAGCTCCTCTGTGGACATACTGCGCGACAGAGTTCACTCCAGCTGTTTAACGACGACGCCAGTTTATTGACAATCTCTTCCAGGTGATTTGTTTCCGTATTAAGCGCAGACAACAACAGAAATCATCGCAGGAGAAACAGGTGGATCGCCATCTTGGGAAGGATGATTCATACGTCATAACCAAATCGGAGACACGTCAAGTTAACGAGGAAATTACCGGAAATATAGAAGCTTCAAAATAAAAGCATCAAATTAAATAGAAGTCCAACGTACAGTATTAAATAGAAGATTTTTGTATTGTTGTATTGTTGAGAAATGTTCCAATACTTTGTTTAAGTAAAATAATCATGCCAAAGATACTACCAGTCTGTTACACAAAGATGTCAAAATAATGAAATGTAGTTGAGGAAAAAGTACAATATTACCTCCAAAATGTAGAGGAGATGAAGTTTAAGCAGCAGAAAGTTCAATAAATCAAGTAAACTACAAGTAATTACATCATATAATATTTTAGTAAAAAAACTTTTTATAAGTGAGTATGGGGAAATATTTTTAATTGTCAATCAGCTCCCATGTTTTCAGTGTTAATACAGTAAGGATAAAAGTATACTAAAAAAATTAAAAAATGTATTTATTTAACCTCATCCATTTATTTAACCAGTTATATTCCACTGAGATCTGTAACCTCTTTTCCAAGGGACACCTGGCCAAGATGGCAGCATTACATGTTACTCACCCAATACAACTAGTACAAAAACACACACATGCAGCATACAGGTTTATGACATATTTCGAGAACTTAAATGATAGCACGTTATCTGCTTTAACAATAAAACGTGTCAACAGCAGTATGACGCTAACTGATATTAGTTCAGCATCTACAGTAATTTTGTGGTTGTTGTCCACGGGTCCCTAATTTAAGATTTTATTTTGAATGGTTTCACCGGACGTTTCATTTTTACTTTGTCAGAGCTTTTCACTGCTGACAAAGAGGCGGCCCGATCACCTCAAATAATAAACAGTACGTGGATTTCCCCAGGCACCCTGAATCCAAGCAGCACTTCAATTCAATTGAGATCATTTGAGCTCCTGACATTTATTTCATTCACACTGGAACAATCAATTATTTATTAAAGAAATGTCAGATCTATAAATAATAATTGTTAGACCACTCTTATTGTGGCTATTATAATACTGTGCATCAAGTAGGAACTATGAGCACATTAAAACAAATGAATTAAATATTAACTAATTTCAAAAGCAGATTTTGACAAAGGGACCAGTCAAGGTCACGAGATAAAAGGTGGAGGACCTGCGACGGCTGATTATTGAACGTTACAAACATCTGATACAGCATAAACCTGGGGCTTCTGGAGTCCCTGGGTAGGTGCTTTTTTTTTCCTGGTCTTCCTGACTTGGTAACAGGTGTTTTCTCTATCTATCTATCTCTATTCTTTCTGCGACCAGACAGCTAAAATTATGCCACAATTAAACTAGTCTAGACACATTTATATTAATACAAAACAATAAACATTATATTTAATGTGATTTATAAATGCTAGTAGGAGGAAAACAGATTATTGTTAAACCGGTGCTTACAATGACATCAATTTCTTTAGGCAGAAATTTTACTATAATACTAGAAAAAACGATTTGACAAGTTGTAACCTCATATCCTGTTTATTGGTTTAATGGAAATTGTTGATTTCCGACTTGTCGAGAGGATGAACCAAGCACGTACAGCTCCATATTTCCATTATGTTATGTTAAGTGTTAAATCTAAAATTAACAAAAGATGCACAAACATTAAAACGCTTGATTTTTTTTTTTATCTAAAATTCCAGGAACATGACACATTAATCACTTATTACAGATGCCACAAAGTGAGCTAAACACCCAAATAAAGTACTGCACATTTATGAATGTGTGAAAATATCAGACTGAACAGGAAACAACAATACAGGAAAATTAACTGTTCCTTCATCATGAGGTGGAATCACACAGGAGCGTATGTGTTATACGGTCATAAAAGGTAGTACATTTGTTGATGCCCCGACTTGTGACTGAATATTAGATAGTGCAGTTTGCAAAAAAAAGCAGTTTAAGTAGAAAATACAGTGACAGGATAAATGAGTGACAGTGAATATTGCCTGTGGAGTGTTTTGGTTATATTCTTTGTGGTTAGAGCAGAATTTCAAGTAGCAAACTTTGTGCTTGGAATAACAAGAATCTATCCAACTTTTAAAATGAGCTATGTACATTTTCATTACCAGTGAGCATTAAATGTCAGATATAATTTAGATGTACAGTATGTTGATAGAAACTTGTAAGACCAAGATCACAGAAATTCTTAACCCTTGAAGTGAAATAGAATTTCACATTGACTCTTTTTACCACTGTCATCTACAGTAAGAACAAATCATTAAAAAAATTATCATAAAATCCCTTTATATTGTCTTGCATTTTGTGCAGAATTAAATGATGATATCACACAAGTAGAGCTCTCTTTTTGTTAGCAATGAACACATGCCAGTTAAACCAGTGAAGCCTGATGTCCTGTGTGCAGTCGCCAGTGTCAGTACAGGTGTATCCGGCGGCACAGCAGTGCTTCATGTCACTGCAGCACACCGCCTGTAGAGAGGACAGAGGGAGGAAGGTATGCAACACCGTCAACAATTGGTCGAGTTATTAAAAGGTTATTATGATGATATTGAACATTCTGTATTATAAATACGAGAACTGCCTTGTGAAAATAGATAAGTATTACCTTTTCTTTTATAGCATTACATTATTATATCTACTGATCAGCCACAACCTTAACACCCACTGGTGGTTTTAATGTTGTGGAGGAGAGGCGCTGTATGTTCTGACACCTGTTGATTATAGCCAACACTGATGTTTTCCCATGCTGACCCCTGTCCACTACAACATTAACACCAGCAGGAGGTGCAAAAAAGTGCAAACACCACGGGGTGGTGTTAAGTGCCAGATATTCATAATGCTTGAAGTGCAATTACATTTCTCAGTGACTCTTTCACTGTGCACTACAAGAACACATAATTTTATTTTGATTTGTGGCAAAAACAAACTGTATTACAAATACAGAGCTACCTTGCAAAAATAGAGAAGTATTACCACAATAATAATAGTTACATTAACTCCACCAGATGACGTTAATGTTGTGGCTGGTGCGTTAACATGTAAGCAGCATTTTAATGCTGCAGTCACTGTGGAGCTGATGTGTCTCATCTATAGCAATGTACCATATATTTATAAGCTCATGCTATGCTAAGTATAGTAAAATAACAAGTGCAATATTCTCTTCTGTAATGTAGTGGAGTATAACAGAAGGTAGAAATACTAATACTATACTGTAGCTAAAACATACGTTAGATATGCAAATGTTTTATATATGTACAATCTTCATATAAAGTTAAATACTAGTGATAAGAATTATTACGCATTATAAAATGGAAATAAACAAAAGTGCAGCTGTTAGGTAAATAGGGTTCTTGCCCACCACAGACTCCAATTTCAAACAACTGTATTGTGTAACTGTACTGGTACCTTTAAAAAATTACCTGAAAAGTATTTTCTAGGTTTATATAGTTTTGGACTTTGGAGCATTGTGACACCAACCTTTCATTAAAGTTCTACAACATCATCAAAACTGTTTTCTGCAGTGGTGGCATTAGCTTTGCCTATAGTATAATAGTTTGACATTTTTGGGAAATACACTTTACAAACAGTCATATTTATACAGTGTACTGTATATCAAGCTGCAGCCTAACTGGCTGAGCTCAAAGACTGAAAATAGGCTGAAACATAACAGCGAAACTGACCACAGCTAAATGTAAAAAAGTCCATCTACCAGCACTCTTCTTAGTCTAATCTAGGCTAAGTAGCTGCAAAAAGCTGTTTCAATCTCAGGGAAGAAAGCAAATATTTCAAATTGCAACTACTGCTGTAAATGCTAAAGTTATAACTTTAAATCATACATTAGGAAGTGGACAGCAGCCCCATGTAGTGGCAGACATCTTGCAGCAGGTCTGTCCATCTTTGCAGCTGGTGTGCTCATCACATGGGATGTTCCTGTGCTTGGCAATGGACTGGGGTTGATGCTCAGGCAGAAGCACCGGCATCAATGGGAGAGTCTCCAGCTGAGGCTTCTGACAAGTGTTAGAGGCCATGTTACAGGTGTAGCCCTGAGGGCAGCAGTGTTCCTGGTCTGGACAGCATACACCCTGCAGACAACATGCAGAAGGTTAGCGTGTTGTCTTATTTTAAATTCAATTTTCAATTCAATTCAATTCAATTCAATTTTATTTGTATAGCGCCAAATCACAACATGAGTTATCTCAAGGCACTTTA
>JAUBNQ010000027.1:6231252-6263875 GCA_032353495.1 Ctenopoma kingsleyae | reverse complement strand
AAGCCGTTCACTCACTGTCAACAGCTTTAAATTCAACATTAATTTTCTAAAGTAATTTTCTAAAGTTGTACCTCTGGAAGAGGACAGCAGGCCCAGCCACCCTCACTGTTCTTGCAGCATGTGGTGCCATCTGGGCAACTGGCCGTGGAGTCACATGTTACATTTCTGGCCTGCACGCCCTGTCTGGGGATTGCAGGTAGTTTCTCCACCCATGGTACAGAGCTTGTGTCACCATCACAGGTCCCAGCAGCGAGGTTACATGTCTTGCCTTTTGGACAGCAGTGTATGAAGTCTTTACAACAAACAGCCTGGAAATTATTTGACAGACAGAAAGCCGTTCACTCACTGTCAACAGCTTTAAATTCAACATTAATTTTCTAAAGTAATTTTCTAAAGTTGTACCTCTGGTAGAGGACAGCAGGCCCAGCCACCATCTTTGGTTTTACAGCATGTGGTGCCATCTTGACAGGCTACTGTATCATTGCAGGGAACATCATTGCCTGGAATAATTGTCATAATGAAGAAAAAGAAAAATTAACATTTGACTGTCATTTACTGTCACTGTTGCTGCTCAATGATGTGTTTCTGATGTGGTGGTTTTTGGACATCAGTGGTGCTCTATGTAACAGTACTGAAGAGGATTAGGGACACCATGAAAATATTATTTGAGTTCTGCTTTTTTTTACTCAGAATTCCGAGTTTAAAGTTGGAATTCCGAGAAGAAAAAAAAGTCAGAATATTGAGATTAAAGTTTAAAGTCAGAACTCAAATATTATTTTCATGGTGGCCCTAATCCTCTTCCGTAGTCACAGACATACTGTATAGGCTAAGTCAGGTTTTCTATACATAGATAATAGTTTAGTTTGCAGGACAAGTTCTTTGTTGCTTTGGTCATCATTGGTAACAGCAAACTAATACTATCTTACATACTGCATGCAGGGACAATGTTGCCATACTTTAAAAAAGCTTAGCCCTGATACAGTAATGTTTTGCACAGTGTAATCTTCCTCAGAACAGGAAATTTCAGAACAAAAACATTTTGCTTTGCCAGTAAGTCATGCACTCACCGGCACACCTAAAAGAAAAGGAATGCAGCCACGTTAAACCAAACCAAAACACCTGACATGAGAATGGTCTGGTGGTGAAAGCCTTCTTTGCAGTTTTTTTCAGAATACACCTCAACCAAATGGCAGAGATGGTTCAACCAGGCTGAGTTAAGTTCAACACAATCGAATAAGACAGTGACTCAAAATGTACAGAACATTAAAGGGTTACATTTTTATTTATCTGGTCTCTTCAAATGTATATGCATCTATTAATACATATATGTTATCTTATTTTTAGGCATGCTCATTGTTCTAGTTCATTTGCTGCATGGTAAAAAATCTCACCTCCAGCTGCCTTAGTGACAGATGACACAGCCACTTCCTCCTCTGAAGGAGGAACTGTATTCGCTGCGGTGACCTTTTCTGATTCACCATTATCAACTACCTCTGCAGTCATTTGTTCACCTTTAGAAGTGAATCACAGACAGATCAGGGTGAATAAACACACACAGATTTAGACACTAGTGAGAGGAGAATGAGGAAATGAGATGGGGCTTTTTCAGAAGAACAAATCTCGATAAAAAACTAGAAATAATCTGACCATTCTTGTTCTCCCATTCTGCTCTTCTCCTGGCAGGGAGTTTGTCCCACATGGGCATCACTTTGTTGGTGGACACAGAAATACATTTGGAGTGTTCAACATCACATGTGCTCCCTTCAGGGCAGCAGTGCAGCTTATCTTCACAGCACACAGCCTGTTCAGATCATATCAAAGTCATATGAAGTATCATCTTAAAACCACACTGGATAAGTGACCATAAACTCATGATAACTGAATATTGAGGCAGGACATTGAAAGCCATTATTTGACTTTTTATTTGTTTGTTGTTTGTTATTATTTATTACACAATAATGCTAAAGAGTAACATTAGCATTCAACCTTGAATATGTTGATAATGGAAAGATCAGTCATTGTGTACCTTTGGCATCGGGCAGCATCCCCACTTGCCGTCTGGGGTTTCACAGCAGGTGGTTCCATCTGGACACTCAGACACTCCGTCACTGCATATAACTGTTGTCACAAGCTCTGCAATAACAGAACAAGTTATCAATACAGTTAAATGTACCAATGATAGAGTGAGCATTCAGACAGAAGCCCTGTAATTCATATCAAATGATGGTTCCACCTATCACTGGGCCCCGCAGTGTGTTATCAGGCAACGCTGTCGTAAATGTTTTATTATTATAAGGTTTTATGTATTTTTTTTTTTTGCCCCAACATGCTATATCTTTAAAGAGGCTATTATTAGGCTTTTCATGTTCTGATGTTGCGTATATACTTTTGTGAAATTGGTGCCCATGTTACACTGTCAGTGGCCCAAAGCTTGAGGTGAAACGCTCAGGTTTCAAAATGCTGCACTGGCTGATGCAGAGCGGTGTGGTAATGGCCATCCGTTTGAGGCTCATACACCCACTAAGTATGCTGTTCCTCTCAGGACTTAAGGACACAGGCGCTAAAACAAGCCTTTTTAGTCTCAAGACCGGAAGAGCTGGTGCACAAAGAGGCATTATAAAATGTATCTGCACTTTTTAAATTTATCTTGTATCAATGTAACCCCAGAATAAAATACAGCATATATGGCCACTTTACACTGACCTAATATACTTTAAAGCTGCTTTTATCTCCTACCCACTCCCAAGCAAATGGTAAATACTCCTACTTGGGTGGCAGTTTCATCTGCGCGCCACAGCTCGCTCATTAATCGAGCCCATTATGCCTACTTATCTAGCTCTGCCAGTCCTACTAGCAGTTACTTGATACTGTATTTAGGAAATTTACCACTCTCTGAACTAGTACACCTTTAAAACATTCTTCAGTACTATCCTTAAACAAGCAAAGAGCAAATACTTGGTAGCATGTTCTAATCTTACATCAGCTTGTGATGTTGGTATTGTTATGGTGATGGTTTTTTTCTCTTTCGGTTCCTCTTATGTAGAGGTGAACAGAAGAATGGAGCGTTGAAGAACTCATTACTATTAAATACTCACTGACACAAAGTCAATGAGTCTGTTGCAGTAATTAGAAGAGTTTCACCTGTTTTAATGCAGGAGCGGCTGTCTGCACTGCACTGGAGGCCCTCAGGACAGCAGTGTTTCCCATCAGAGCAGGGGACACCCTGCCAGAAGTCAGGAACAATTCACTTAACAAAACTATAAACAAACTGAATGCCTTTTCAATTCACTGCTGAAATGATTTTTATTCTCTGATTCCTAAATGACTAGTTTTAGGGAGAATAAGGCTTTCAACTAATAACCTCCATAATTAGTGTAGTAATTACATGGTTAAAATGCCAGCGTGTGACTCTGCACTGACAGGAACAGGCTTTGTGTAAAACAATTTAATACATAACTTGACAGAAAATTGTAGGAAACTGCTGCTTGTTTATTCAGTGCAAATATGACTGCAGTATCTTGCATCTTCAGTGAACCATAGCTTAACCAAATAACCAAAAATGCTTTCCATTAAAGGAAGTGTCTGAGCTTTTGAAAAACTAATTTTGTTTTGCATATCCTACACTATGCACTAATGTTTTGGTCTGTTTCTAGTTTTTTTAATGTGTGACCTTTTAATCTTTTCTTTCTCACTTTTGCGACTTCGTCACTTCAAACTCTTGTAGCAATTCTTCCCCAAAAGTAATTATATCAGCAAGATTTTTGTGGTTATTACCTGTTATTAATGTCATTATTTAAAATGACATATAGATAATTAAAATATTACAGGCAGTGTTGGGTAATGTTTGATTACCTGAGCTAGAGGACAGCAACCAAACCTTGTCAGGGCCCTCAGACAGGAAAACTCAGGTGGGCATCGTGACTGATCAGGACAGATGTTGTCATCTTCCTGCCCCACGTACGTTCTTATCATCCTGAAGGACTGCACAGATAGGGTGAAACAAGGAAAAAGGACAACATTACTGTAAGCATGTCATCTAATCCTCACCAAAGCCACACATATAAACAAACTATATTTTTAAACTGAAAAAACACAAACAGTCATGATCTTTAATATCTTTATTGAACACATCCATTACACAATGATGGTGAAAAAACTAATGGCAACAGTTCAACAAAAGACATCCTGAGAATATCTCTGAGCTGAAGCAGTTATGTAAAGTTCCTCCTGGAAGTTGTGCAAGTCTAATCCACAGCTACTGAAAGCACTCACTATTGCTTAGTGTTTTATAAGGTGGTTGAACCAGTAATTTAAGCATGGTTGTCATTACTATTTCTACCATCACTCGTGTCATCACACATGTTTAATGTTTTCAATACAGACACAAAAGATCAAGATGTGTTTTATCAGCTTAGAAATATTGTGTTGTGTGACTTTGGTGACGTGCAGATCACATTTGATTACCAATTTATATAGAAAACCATGAAACAGTGATAGGCACAACTGAGCTTGTTCTTACTTTAGTTAGTGTGGGTTTATCAGCAGAAGCTCTTTCTACCCATGGGATGCACACAGTGGCGTTCACACAGCTGGATTTGGCTATATCGCAGATTGTGCCCGCCGGACAGCAGTGCATGTGATCCTCACAACACTCTGCCTATGGGGACGACAGTAGTAGGAACACTTTGACTACCAAAATTTTAAAATGGCTATCACATACGCTAAATGAGGTCTGAGCTTTTATCTGACTCATAAAGTAGTAAAAACCACAGAGGATGAATAGTATCCCTGTAGAGCGTTAATTATTTTTATTTAAGTACACACAAGAGATTGGTTATCTAGTTTGTACATTTAACTATATGATGGACAAAGGGACAGAGTATCCTACTGAAGCTGAAGCACTATAATTTAGCAGTGGTTTATCATGTTATGAGTTTGAGAACAGGAGAAGAAAGACCCCATATGGAGGTAGAGGACTACAGGTACTGAGGAGTCCACCTCGCCCAAAGTTATACATGTTAATTAATTTCTCCTGTTGAGTTGAATGGTTTGGGAGTTTTGTAATTGCACATTTACTTTAAACTATACATTGCTATGGCTCTAAAAATGTCAAATGTCAAAATAAGTGATGCAGACTATACTGTACAGTATATTTGATATGTTCATCCAGTGTTTATTTGGACACTTGAAACTACTCTGGGCGAAATTCTGAGTGAAAATCAGGTTTTAAAATGACCAATATTTAGGGAAATGACAAAAATAGAAGAACTGTAGATCATGTTAACTCCATAATGCTTCAGTGAAACTTGTTCAAGTGAATACTGATTCGACGAGTAGTATTATTACAAAAGACAAGATTTTGTGATTACTTTCCTCCAACTTCCTGATTGGTAAAATGTAATGCAGAACATGCAGGTGCTACAAACATGTGTACCTGCTCAAACGGGCAGCATTCATAGCCGTTGGCCTGGCTGTTGCAGCAGGTTTGACCTCCCTCACATCTCCCTCCATCTGGACACTCATCAGCACCAACCAGGGTCAGAAGAGCCCAACAGATCACAACCCAGCACTGCATCTACACAAAAAGGGAAGCACACACGAAACGTAAAGTGAAAACTGTGCATGTGAAATCCCCCTCTCCATTTGGGCTTAGAATATGATACTCATGTGAAATACAGTAACTTAGAAAAAGCATTCTTAGACACACACACATGCAGACAGGAGTTGTGCCTTCATTGCGGCTGTGTGTAAAAACTAATGTAGTTTATTTGGTTATGAAAAACCTCGTTTTTTTATTCACTGGGACTGAGGCGAAACATGCTTAGTGTAATACTTCCTTTTGAGAGTTGTTCCTGTTTGGACTGCGGTGAACAATCAAGTAAAAACAATGGTTACGACTGTAACCAGTAAGATAAATGAAGTCACCTGCAGTTTCGTTTAAGTTGGTTATCAACAAAGAAACGGATTTTGTCTAACAATCCGATGTGAGAATCTCTCATATGAATATGTTTTATTACGCATTCAAATTAAAACTGCTTTATTGTAAAACGTTAGTTATGTAAATGTGCGAATCATTCAAAACATCTTTAAAGTCAAGTGACGTCTTTACGAAGAAAGTATTATTTCGGATTCTAAAATAAGAAAATAGTTTAGCTCTTACCTTAGTAAAAGACTGATGCGCTGTTGTGAACCGTCAGGTGTTTCACAAGTGTCTCACCACTTGCCGCAAAATTACACAGCTGATGAACATGCATTGTCTTGAACACACCCCCGACAGAGAGAGAGAGAGAGAGAGAGAGAGAGAGAGAGAGAGAGCCCAGTTTTCTCTGAAAACCTTTTCCGTATAAAATCGCATTTGTATAAAATATCTTCATCAGACCAGATAAAGTTTTTAATTTGTCCGTATGACTCACTGTAACAATTGACTGACTTGTTTACATGCAACAGCTGCAGTGCACTATGGCGCGGTGGCCACCAGGCGGCCTCAGAGTCAGGGGGCGGGACTTTGGCACGATCGTCGCGTGACTATTGAGACGCGCGTAATTGAGGTCGAGGGCGGGAAGCGAAAAGCAGCGTGTACGAGACGGAGAAAAAAAAGCTCACACTGTGCTAGTTCAGACGATATTACGAGAGTATGTAAGAACATAAAATCATGACACATGTTAGAGGTAATCACTGAAATACTAAGAGATGTGATGTTGGTGATGATGTAGTAGTACAGTAACGTACAGTCCAGTGTGGGGTTTCTAAAACATCTATTAAAAACTTACATTTAATACTTACTGGTCAATGTGGACGGATCTCTGAGCTACAGAAATCAGTGGCCCAATATGAGGAGATCATTTTATTTTTATGGTTAAAACTGCGCAAATCACAACAGCTACTACTGGAAAATGTTTACTGTCATAAGAAAAAATGTCTGTTAGCTCTGATGAATTTATTGAATGGATTTTTATGACGCTGTGGATTTTTATCCTGATACTGCAGGAGTAATGAAAGCAAACTTAAATCACAGGTATTTTGAGAGTTTGTGACAGTTTTTTTATAGAAACATCGCTTCCTGACCTCCGGCTGCAGTCCTCACCATAGCAACGCAGGGGCGTGGCGTCACGTCCGAATCACCTCTAGCTTCTTGCCTGCATCACTTGTTGTTAGGAAGAAGTTTGTGGGGAGTGATAAATCTCACCTAAGGCAGGAATGGTGTTTTAACTAGACAATAATAGACCAGAACTAGCTCAAAAACATCTTTTCCTAAAGATCATTGTTCAAAATTTAACTTTTTGAGGAATTTTTGTGCCGTTTGTGAAAAATGTCAGTTTTACTGTTTCCTTCACAGTCTGACAAACCACATTAAAAGCCCCTTAGCCCTTGTTCTTAAATATGGATTAAATTAACAATAATGTTTAGATTTGCCAAAGAGTGTTGTCACAATGTGTCTCCCTTTTGTTTCTCTTTTATAGTCTCGCATAACAATACATGAAAGCATATAATCATATAAGCATCAATCCATCAGTTATCTTAACCACTTGTCCTCTAAAGGGTCACAGGAGTGCTGAAGCCTATCTCAGCTGTCACTGGGCGAGAGGTGGTGTACACCCTGGACAGGTCGCTGGTCTATCGCAGGGCTGACATATAGGGACAGACAACTGTGCACGCTTACATTCACACCTACAGACAATTTACCATCAGTCACCAATTAACCTAACATGCATGTCTTTGCATGGTGGGAGGAGTACCCGGAGAAAATCAACGCCAATACAAGGAGAACATGCAAATTCCACACAGAAAGGCACCTGGCCGACCTGTGGAACCCCGGTCCTTCTTGCAGTGAGGTGACAGTGCTAACCACTACACCACCATGCCATCCTTCACATAAGAATAAAACAAATTTTTCATTCTGAGATGCAGTTTCACATGGTGTTGAGGTGAGATTTTGTTCACTTATTCTTCAAAATCTCCTTCTCCTTCCAAAAATATTTTTTTTAATCTTAATTTGATTTGATCTAAATCTAAATATACATCTAAATCTAAATCACAACAGAGATTATCTTAAGGCATTTAACACACTTAATTCAAGATCTAACAGAAATATAGAATCCTGTGGGTGACAGTGGAGAGGAAAAAGGATATACAGTGAGCAAATATTAAAATCAACAATAAAATAGTCAGTACGCAGACAGTTACTGGAGTGTTACTTGTGTAATTTCCAAGTTTAACGTGTGATAAGCCTAATGATAAATGTTTAAATGTAGGGGTTTTAAGCTTAATGTTGTTCAGATGGTGAGGACACAGTGCATTAGTTATCACAGATTTGAAAGTGGGTTTTAACTTTTAAATGTAAAATTTCCTCAAGGTTCTGTTTAACTGACGACTCTGAGGCCACAGTGGATTTAGAAGAACGATGACATTTCTATGGAGTCTCTAATAAAACAGTTGTCTTTTTCAACAGTGGTGGAGATTCAAATAGTACCAAACACTGGGAAGTAGTGGTAATGGTGGTGTTAAAGTAGGTGTTTTCAACACATTTTCCCGAAAGTAACAAGTTGAAATCAGCTACGATTATACCATGTGTTTTGTCTCCATGTGAGACTACAGGAATTACGTGACGCGCTGTCGTACTTCACTCCTCGCTGTCGTATTTCACTTCTCGCTGTCGTAACTCTCCTATCTGTACAGCTCTAGCGTTGTAGAAGCCTGGTAATTTAGCACTGATCTTTAAAACATGCGCACCGGCCTCACTCCATCAGTGAAATGTGGCCATCTTTTAATCATAGTTGTATACATATCTGTGACGTCGATGCGCAGTACGTGCACATTTTGTGACTTGGACATAAAAAGGCCCGGAGCCACACAAGGACCTAAACATGTTTATCTGTGGGTTGTCTACAATGGAGTACACGAGTATGAAGCTGCATAGTAGAGTGGCTTAGACGCTAGCTCTTTCATGTAACGTTACACAGCAACGTAACATTTATTAATCTGAAATGGATGAAGACGCCTGTATTTCACGACGACGCTGGCGGTCGAAGTAGAAGTGAGTAACGCTAACGTTAGCTTGTTATTTTCAAAACGCCGTAACGTTGATTCTGAAGCTAACACGGTCTTAGCTAGCTATCCAGTTAAACTGCACTCAAACGCTGACAGTTGAAGATAATAGATTTCCGAACAATTTGCCTCAGTGCATTTCAAAAATAAATTTGAAATCAAAAGTCCCTCCTCAGGTTGGGCATAAAATATATTAATTCTGTTTTGAACGAAGTTAACCAGGCAGCGTTGGAGAAAAGACAATGTTTAATACTGAATTTTATACAGTAGCTACATTTTGAGTTGGGATCGAGCGTCTGTAGGTTTTACAAAGCACTGAACTCCCCAAAAGGCTTGCAAAAAGGCTAATAGCATGCAAAGGTAGGCTTTCCTCAATACTGCTAAATTATTATTAATTATATGTCGTGGTGTTGTTTGTGTTAATTATATTATTAGATATTATTATTATATACCACTGCAAAGTACTTACAGAACTGTGAAATTAATACAATATAATAAAAATAAAAATAAAAAAACAAATATAGTCTCTTACTAAATACATGGTTTTAACTGATGCTTTTCTTACTTTTACCTGTCTGGCAGTGAACGTGTTAAATTTGACTTAATAAGTAATGTATTAGAATTCTGTATTAAATTTAAAAAGGTCTCAGATTTGACTTGGTGAACTCTACATAACCCTACATAAAGTCATTGTGAGTTGCAGACTTAAGTTAAAAATTAACCAAAAGATTATATGAAGACTGTGTGTTACATGAAATTGTGTATCTGATCATTTTCGGACACACATTTAACTAGAGGTTTGTGTTGGGCATTAAAGTAGAAAGTTGTTTGGCAAATCAGCTTATGGACCAGACAGACCCTGCGAGCCAAGTGGTTATAACAGTCACGCTAAGTCCTCAGCTCTTCCTCGAGGAACTTTTTTCTATTTCACTACTGGCCGATGAAATGTTTATTCCTCTGGTACTGTCCAGTCTCTCATGCAGGACTGGGTTTGGAGGTGAGGCTCTCCTTGGCTGTGTGGTGAAATTGTAGACCTGCAAATTACAGATAAGATATCATAATGTTTCAACGACCCATTATAGCAGCTCCACCTCAACACGGCTAAATAAAGGACGGTTGACAAGCAGTTCCAAACTTTAGTTAATTTATAATGACTTCAAACAGAGAAAACAAAAAATCAGCACATCAGATGAGCTGAAACAAAGTACTTTCTTGGCATTTTGTTTATGTCTTTATTTGCAGCAGATGCTTAAAAACAAAACAAATTAATCAGTTAATATACTGTAAGCTGTTTCCTTTTCATTGTGTATAAGATATTGCTGTTATTCTTTTTTTTTTAATTTAAACTTGGTAATCAGTTTTTTAAGCCTAAATTACCATGAAACTAATTTGGATCTTGTCCAGTTAGTTGTTTTACATAAGGAGACATAGACACCTGGCTACAGCAAACAGGGCTTAATTACAGCATCCTAAATGATGAGAAAACCTGTCTGTTAACTTTATTTACAATAAATAGTGTTCATAGTGTGACGGTATATCTCTTCGTCTGACAGGTGGGCAGAATGGGTGAGCGGGCCGTCAGTGTCCCCGTGGCTGCGATCTCTCCAGTGCAGCAGATGCTGGCCTCTGGCACTGGAGCCCTCCTCACATCTGTATTTGGTGAGATAACAGAAGCAAAGCCTAGAAAACGGCTCAAACAAATAGTGAAGAATGTTTGTTGTTTTTGTTCTGATGTCACCTGCTGGGTTTATTGTTACTAAAGTCTTGTGTAATTACTCATAATTGAATCATTTAAATAATTTGTTTGCAGTCACACCGCTGGACGTTGTGAAGATCCGGCTGCAGGCTCAGCAGACACCATTTCATCAAGGTACGACAAGGATTTTCACTGGCTTTAGGTCATACATTAGCTTAAGTAATGAAACTCAGACTTTGCTTGTGGAAGCCATTTTTATCTCGGTGCTTTTCTAACCTTGCTTCATTTGTCCCTTGTGCTTTTTGCATTGTCTTTAAACCAGTGGTGTTATACTCTGTCTCTATGTTTTATCTGTCCGGCCTTTTGCCTTGTTTCACAGCTTTAGCCTGTGAATCTGCTCCGTGGGGTGGTGTCACACGCCCTTCCAAGTGTGAGTATCTAACCCACCGTTTCTGCATGCTTAATCTTGGGTGCGGATAAAAAACAAAAACTTTATGTGAAGTTGCCACTTGCTTGACTAACAGGCACCACTCACCAGAAAAGACACAGGAAAAACAAAAACATTTGCAAACACACTGACTTGAGCTTAAATGTTCTGTTCCTTAAATATAATTTATAACAGAAATGCTATTCTTCTTGACAGATGTTCTATACTTGTAATCCAGTCCTTTGTAAATGTTATATTTTTGTTTCCTGTGACATTGCCAGGGGGTAAATTCTGTGAAGGCAGCAGGTTGTGAAGTTCTTTTTTTTTTTTTTAGAGTTTCTCAGAACATTTTGTCGATAGTTTATCCTAAACCAGCTCTGAATAAACAGGCAAAGTAAGCAGTGACAAGGACAACCCTGTGGTTATCATCTGTGTGGTTCAGTGGTCATTGCCACTGCATGTATGTGTTTCAGCACGCAGTTGTTTAGATTCAGAATTTTTAATGAATTATCTCCTGGAAGTTGCCTGTAAATGACAGGGTCATACTGTTACTGTTTGCTTTGCTGATATTTCTAACTCTGCTGACCGCTGGTTGTTGTGTGTCTTACAGGGAAGTGTTTCCTGTATTGTAATGGGTTGATGGATCACATCTATGTTTGTCAGAACCGAACCAGCTGCACCAGCTGGTACAAAACACCAACGCATTTCAGTGGGACTCTTGTGAGTACTGGTGTAGTTGCCTGAAAACAGAGGGAGCTTTGTTTTAATCAGTTTATTTTCCCCTGAAGGTAGATTTAAATATTTAATAGTTGTTTTTGTGCCACAGGATGCTTTTGTGAAGATCACTCGTTATGAAGGACTCAGGTCTCTGTGGAGTGGGCTACCACCAACACTGTGAGTGTCAAAACTCTTATCAAGGAAATGTTTAAAGGGGCATGATACTCCTGTTCAAATTTTGCCTTAAAAGTGGTCAGCCGAATCTTCTGGCCCTGCAATAATGGTCACATAACAGTAGCCTTTTATAGGTTTGTAGGAGTACATGTACTGACTGAACATGAAGAAAATATCCTGAAGAATTTACAGATTATTTAAGGGAGTAACCTTCAATTTAGGAGCAAACAACACTTAGTCTTCAGTTATTTAATAACTAAAGTGACACAGACCAATTTACATACGATAGGAAAAGTTTCCACTGGCGTATCTTACAGTGTACAGTGCAGTCCCAGCACTTATTCATTTGAATCCTGTGTATATTTGCATGTGTGTATTTGTGTAGGGTTATGGCCGTACCTGCCACTATCATCTACTTCACCTGCTACGATCAGCTGCGTGACTTTCTGAGATACGGTCTGGGTTTTCAGGGCAGTCATATTCCCCTTGTTGCTGGTGGTCTGGCCAGATGTAAGTCCATTAAAGCACACACAAGTCTTACAAAACCCTTTACATTCCCGTGGAAATCTCCATAACCGAAAGTGTTTAGAGTTTAATTTCTTTGAAAAGACAGAAGTGTGATTATTTTACTGATGTGCTGAATTGAAACAAGGAAAAAATAAAACCTAAAAAGCCAAAATTATTAGCTCTCTGACAGCTAATGGTCAGTAGTGTAACCTTTTTCCTGAACCTGATTCACAGCTGACAACAACCTCTTATGGTTGTTCCTAACTATGTTAGCACATGTGTCTTGTCCAGCTCATCCAAATTGTGTGGATTTTTTTGAACATTAGCCTTGAGCTCTTGTCACAGATTCTCATTAGGATTGAGACCTCAGCTCTGAGAAGGCCACTCCAGGACCTTGATTTTGGTGTCCTTCAAAAAGCTGGACGTAAGCTTTGGGTCATTGTCTTACTGGAAAATTTAGTGGTGACCTAAAGCTAGTCTGGCAGTAGATTTCTTTACATTGTCCCTCAAATTGTCAACATTTCTTAATGATCCATTGCACCCAAACAAGGTGCCCTGTGCCTGATGCCGTACAATAGCCCAAATGTACATTGATTTACCTCTGTGTGAGCATATGAGTCTTTCTAGGACATTGACAGTTTACCAGTGCAGAAGAGTTCAGTAACAACAATCTTAGGAGAAATCTGAGGGTTCCTGTTGACATCTGACTCTTTTTGAGTCCCAGAGTTATTTCTTTTTGGCATGATGAAATTACTTCTTACCAAGAATTTAAGAGTTGTCCCTTTCAAACAATTGTTCAAGTGCCACTAACCCTGTTCATTGTAGTGCCTTAGGTAAGTTCAGTCATTTTGTTTCAACTCAGTGAATCAGAAAAATATTTCAGTTAAACTAAGTGGAGACTTTTTTCTTTCTGAAAACAACTAAGCTATAAAACATTTCTGGTTATGGTAATTTCAAAATATGTTAAGGCTTTTGTTTGATTTCATAAAGAGGGCTAATAATTTATCCTAGTTAACAGTATCCTAACTACAATGTGTAAAAATATTTTTGACTTCCAACACGTGTTATGTGTTGCAGTGGGGGCAGTGACTGTGATCAGCCCTCTGGAGCTGGTCAGGACTAAGATGCAGTCCCGTCGGCTGTCATACAGGGAACTGCGAGTGTGTATCCACTCTGCTGTGGCCCAGGGCGGCCTGCTGTCCCTGTGGAGGGGCTGGGGACCTACTGTGCTTAGAGACGTACCCTTCTCCGGTGAGGCAGCACCACAGAACACAGTATAAAATAATGTGTAGAAAACAAGTCTTAAATCTCATTTAGAATGATCTTTGAGGGAGTTATGGAGGGAAACAAATCAACCTTGACACTTCCTGGCTGAGGCTGTTAGACTATGTTACTGATTAGAACTGCAGTGTAAATGTGTTTCTTATCCCACATCAAAACTTCTCTGCCATAACAGCCACAAACATTTTACACCCACAGTGTTTGATACTCAAAAGATAAAGATAAAATTTTAACAAATTATTAACAGGGAATGTGAGAATGGTTGTCATGATGACTATGTAATGTGGAACAAAGGAACAAACAAGCAAAAAGAACTGTCCCTCTTTCTGTGCACTTGCAGCTCTGTACTGGTTTAATTATGAACTGGTGAAGGTCCAGCTGTGTGAACAGTCTCGAATGCCTCAGGCCAACTTCTCCATCAGCTTTACTGCAGGAGCCGTCTCTGGAGCTGTGAGTCTCACTGTTAATGTCAACACACACCTGCTTGCTTTTGCAGCATATAAGCATGGTTTTAACTACACTTTGTGCCACTTATGACGGTGTCCTAAAAAATCTTTTAACTCAGATTGAGAATGAAGAATGTAAAATGTAGCTTGGATTTATGTTTCCTTTGGATCAGAGACTGACTCTGCTTAACTGTACACATATAAATCTCAGAATGACTGTATAATATGTGTCTGATAACGCACTTTAATAATGAGTGCTTTGTCAGAGAATCGAGCCAGTGTTTGACCCACATTTACAGTGTTTCACAGGCATTAATCAGACAACTGTGCTCCTGATATGAATGATTATCCATCCTACAGAGCTAAAATCTCAGGGTTTGTGCACTGGCTACAGCTGTCTGTGTCCACAATATGCTTGTTCACGTCTGTCATGTTGTTTAGATCGCTGCAATCCTGACGCTGCCTTTTGACGTGGTGAAGACGCGGAGACAGATCCAACTGGGAGAGATGGATACTGTGGGAGGTGTGTTTCTGTTTATGCATTTAGCTGCCAGTTGTTACCCTTTTAGGGGTGAGTGTTAAAAAACCACATGGCTATTTCAGTTCTCATCAGTTTTGTAGCAATGATAATCTGTAACAAAACTACAAAGTCACAGTAAAGCATCCAGATTTTGAACAATACAGACATACTTGAGTAAACTTTGAGTTAATTTCAAATGTTATCATAAGTGACTTCCAGGTTAATGCTGTTAAACAAAAATGTTCCATACTGTTTTAATGTTTTTTTTATTGAATCAAGAATAGCTTTGAATCAATTATCTGAATTTAATTTTAAAAAAAAGATTCACACTCATTAACTTGAATTAAATGTATTTACTTTACTATATTAATGTAAGTTATTTCCATTTTTTGTAGTTTCCTTAAAGAGAACTACATCCACCTGGCACATAATGAAGGAAATATGGGCTGAGATGGGCTACAGGGGCCTTTTTGCAGGTATAGACTTGTTGTATGTTGTCTTATGTTAAGTGCAACCACGATACTGCTGTGCTAAAAGTTAAAAGCTGGAACTAAAGCAAAAATATTTGTTTGTTTTTTTTATCTCCAGGTTTTATGCCCAGGGTGATCAAAGTGGCCCCGGCGTGTGCTGTTATGATAAGCACCTATGAATTTGGAAAAGCTTTCTTCCAAAAGATGAACCTTGATAGAGAGCGACTGGCATCGTGAAGGCTGCGCATGCTGCATGTTTCTCAGTAGTAGCAGCATATACAGACGTTATTATCAGGACAGCAGGGAAAAAGTAGACTGAACATTTCATGGTGTCGCTCCCTGTGAGTCTTCTTCTTGACTGTGACACCTGAGACCTTGAGTCTGCCCTTAAAAAACTATCCTGGACATTGTAGGGCACTGCGGAACAATAGACTTTGTGTGTGTAGATGATTTTATCAAGTGTCTTTCACAAGAGCTACAGGAAAAGGAACTTGTACCACTTTTCATTGCTATGGATCACACGTGATATTCTGAAATCGTGTGTTGGGTTGTGAAAGCCACAGGTTTGATGTCTAAGTACCTCTTAAAACAATGTAATTATTGATCTGTGCAGGATGGTGGTGTAATGTTAAATGCTTGATGGAAAAACTCCAACCTTTCTAAGGATTTCAGTTGCATGAGTCAGAGGAAAATGGTCTCATTCCTGCTGATTAACCTCCAGATTAACTGCATGTTGTGTCCAGCTCCACTCAGTACAAGAGCTAGTTAATAAGCTGGTCCAACCTGAGTTGCTGTAGCTGTAAAGCTTCACAATTTTAATTCATCTACTGCAGAGATGATTTAACGATGTGTTTTAAATGCTGGTAAGTTCTTTCTAGTTTCTAGCACTTTATATTTGTAACTCGCTGAGCTGTGAAACAGGAATCAGAAAAAACAACTACAGGTTTTTATGTTTGTTGAATGCAGAATAAAGCCACAAATGACAAAGTCTGATGGTAAACTTAAATCTTTGTTTTTATTGGTGCATGAACTTGTATTTTATAGTAGAAATGCACTCAGTTGGCTATTTATTACATTTAGCTTAAAAGTAATTAAGTCTAATACAACAGCGCTGCAATAAATTCTACTTCCAGATACCAATAATTTTAGAGAAGTGTTGGAAGATATTGTTTGTGGATGTATCTGTTATTTTTTCCACCCCATTTACATGAATGGAGGCTAAATAAACATGTGTAATGTAATACCACAAAGTACATCTTCTAAACAGGTCACACAGTTGAATCAATATGTCTCTAAAACACAAACTGAACATTATCAACTTCAAAAGAAAGATGTGTTTTTAGCTTGGTGTTTCTAATAAACCGGTAACTGAGTGTATATTTCAAGAATTCATGAGCATGAGAAACATTTTCTGTGAAAACCACTGCAGTGAGGTTCCCAAAAATCTGACTTTCTTCAGTCTTGTCCAGACTTTGTGACCAAAACACAAACAGCTTTACAAAATCATTTGGTGGGATTCTGGAAATGAAATACAATTTGAATTACTTTCCACAAGACACAACATTGTAAGTTGGTACAACGCTGGACCATAAAGCAGAATATTGCTGCCCTAACCTCAAATGTGTAAATGTTCATCTTTTTTTTTTTTTTTTTTTTTTTTTTTTTATTAAAAAAATTAAAAAAAGAATTTTCCCCCAATGGTCATTTTAAATTTATAATTATTAAATTTATGAGCCTTTTAAGAGACTTTACAAAATGCTTCACTATACAAAAATGAATCAAACAGAAGCAGCAGACATAAAATATGAAAAGATGAACATAAACATTTTCCACATTGCGGACAATAGACTTATTTTCTGCATTAAATAGATTAAATAGATACGTTTATCCTTCCTGCTTGTAGAGAGGGCTACCTGTCCTCTTAGATTACTAATAGACATCCTTCTTTTCACAGACACTGATCACATCAGATTAGAGGTCAAGTGCTTTAGCTGAATGGATAAAAGTCAAGGGCAACTGACCTGTCGATTCCACAAATTCTTATATTTAAATTCTGACTTAATGTGTAGGAATTGTTTTGTTTTTCTCAAGCCTCAAATGTTCAAATTGTTTCTAGATTTACATAATTTATTGTACCTATTTCTGGCCAAACAACAATCTAACAATTTGCGCTAAGCGAAATTTAAATAAAAAATAATAAAAAATATTATTTATTTAAATAAAAGTAATTTACGCTGTAAGTTAAACTGGGTAATGGATGGATGTACTCGTACAAACAGCAACATCCAGTGGCTGCTGAGTTTATGACACCTACAGGGTTAAATACTGGGGAGGGGGGCGGGTCTTCACGCAGAGTCTCGCGATATTTCCACTGCTATATATTGCCAGAACCCCTTTCTGTAGGCCTCTTTGAAATCGGACTGGTGACAAAATGGTGAGTGTGCGCTAGCGGCGGCTGACACTCTGACTCGTTATCTGTATGTTATCTAAACCATCCGCAGTATTTTACGTATTTAAACGAGTCTCCATCCTTCTATAATTATTTCTTGATTAGCTCTAATATCGATTGGTGTATTTTAGTTTGCACCGTAATTTAGTTTCTCTCCCAATGCACCAATGCCCATACCAGTAACTCGCGGTCCAAAATGGCTGCTTAATGTAGGCCGCTACTAATTTTTTATACTGACTGTCTCTCTGTAAAACACCATTGTGTTTATACTAGTTCCACTGATATATGACTAAATTGCTGTGGCTCGAAGATGTTATATGGTGGCTTGTTTTTTTTTTTTCAAGTTGTGGCCGGTGGACTACGAGACACACGAGGTGGCTAACTACCGTTACGCTAACAAGTCATTTATAAATCAGTAACTTAAATTCGTAATTTATGTAAAGCAGGGGCCTTTATAATGACAGTGACAACAACCACTGTTTAACCTTTTTTCCGGTTTCATACGTACTGGATAACTCTGAACATGGAGCAGCTAGATTAACGTTTTTCTCCTCACAGTCCCACCGTAAGTTCTCGGCACCACGCCACGGATCCCTCGGCTTCTTGCCACGCAAGAGAAGCAGGCGCCACCGCGGTAAGGCAAAGAGCTTCCCCAAGGATGACCCCAGCAAGCCCGTACACCTGACTGCCTTCCTGGGCTACAAGGCCGGCATGACTCACATTGTGCGCGAGGTTGACAGACCTGGTTCAAGTGAGTACAATCAGATTCAACTTATTGAATGTTTTATATTGAGGAATGGTGGTGACATATGCTCCTGTGATATGTGATGTATATCTATATCTAGAGAGAGATGCTGTATATCTATCTCTCTATATATCACACATCTCATGAAAATCTTCATGTAGGTAAATTGTCCTAATAACCTTTGGACAGTATTATCGATGCAATAGTGGGGCTTTTAGAGCGACTTATCACACTGCTGCGTTTCCTGTTGTAAGTGACAAATGTCTGTGTAAGGTATAGTGCTCTGCCTGTGATGAGACTCTCGACGGGCGGACAGAATGGGTTTATACCCCTTGCTGAATGTCGAGTACTGAGTGCAACCTATACCATAAGAGTTAAGTGCAGGTACTGCTGTAGAAGTTAGAGTTCATGAAGTGTACAATACCCAACTGTGCTTTCCTTTTGCAGAGGTGAATAAGAAGGAAGTTGTTGAGGCTGTGACAATTGTGGAGACGCCTCCCATGATTGTGGTTGGAGTTGTGGGTTACGTCAACACCCCCCGTGGCCTGCGTTCCTTCAAGACCATCTTTGCGGAGCATGTCAGTGATGAGTGCAAGCGTCGCTTCTACAAGAACTGGTGAGACAACAAGTAAAATGGATTAAATCTGAATGTAATGTGCTTGAAGCAAATGTTAGTTCCTGTGGTTTCACTGAGTGAGTCTAACATTACGGTGGCCCCCGTGGCAGCTCCGCTCAGGTGCCATGTGCCCTGATGAGCTCCGGGCTCCTCTGGCCAGTGGAAAGTGCTTCTTAGAAACTGCGCCATGAGCCGAAATTATCTTAGCTGACACTGCCCCCATATCCACTTGGAGGGAGGGCGAGCAGCTATGCACTGTGTTCTTCCGCTGACCCTTTGGGGTTATGAAGGACCTTTGCCAACTTGTGTTCTCTTTCCTTGCTGTGCTGCCTGCACTCAGGTATAAGTCCAAGAAGAAGGCTTTCACCAAGTACTGCAAGAAATGGCAAGATGAGGAGGGCAAGAAGCAGCTGGAGAAGGATTTTGCTGCCATGAAGAAGTATTGCCAGGTCATCCGCATCATTGCCCACACACAGGTTTGTTTTAATTCACTGTGACCTGTAGTTTCCTGTTTGTCTGTGATGAGACCACGGATCTTGCGTCAGGCATGGCGCCCGATACATATGAGGATATTTTCCATGCTGCCTTCCTTCTGAGACTGAATATTTAACGTTCATTCTACATCTTATGCTGGATATTTTGAGTCTTTTGTATTTTGACCTGTGTCTTTTTGTGCAGATGCGTCTGCTGCCTGTGAGGCAGAAGAAGTCTCACCTCATGGAGGTGCAGCTGAATGGAGGTACCATCTCTGATAAGGTAGACTGGGCCCGTGAGAAGCTGGAGCAGGCAGTGCCTGTCAACACAGTGTTCACTCAGGATGAGATGATTGACGTGATTGGTGTCACCAAGGGTCACGGATACAAGGGTAAGAGAAACTATTTTAACCCAAGTTGTCTAGTGTTTGAAGTCGTTTTTGCTTGTATTTTGCAGTTCATTGCAGCTTTCCTGTAAAGCAGCATCTATTATAGGGTAAAGCAAGAACTCATCTTGACTTTGATTAAATGTTTTGATTTCTAGGTGTCACCAGCCGTTGGCACACAAAGAAGCTTCCTCGCAAAACCCATCGTGGTCTGCGTAAGGTGGCCTGCATCGGTGCCTGGCATCCTGCCCGTGTAGCTTTCTCTGTGGCCCGTGCTGGTCAGAAGGGTTACCACCACCGTACAGAGATCAACAAGAAGATCTACAAGATTGGCCAGGGATACCACACCAAGGATGGAAAGCTGGTGAAGAACAATGCCTCCACAGAGTATGATCTGTCCAACAAGAGCATCAACCCCCTGGTAAGTGGCATTTGTGTAGACTGTACTTCTGTTGCTGCCATTCTGACTGGAAGCAGAGCCTGTGACTTACGTTTCCTTTCTTCAAAAGGGAGGATTTGTCCACTATGGAGAGGTGACAAACGACTTTGTCATGGTGAAGGGCTGCGTCGTGGGAACCAAAAAGAGGGTGCTGACTCTGCGCAAGGTGAGGATAAGTGGAGGTCATTTGTACTGCTATACCATCACTTGGTGGTAGTGGCTTGTATTTAGTACTAGGAAATAGCCTTGTTAAAACAGACTTGCACCTACTTAACATTATTCTCGAGTGTAATTAAAGTGCCATTTTGTTCCTCCAGTCTCTGCTGGTGCAGAGCAGCCGTCGTGCCTTGGAGAAGATTGACCTCAAGTTTATCGACACCACCTCCAAGTTTGGTCACGGACGCTTCCAGACTGTGGAGGAAAAGAAGGCGTTCATGGTGAGACTTTAAGCAGTATCTTATCTGCAATTGTATTTTTCTGGTCGCAGTTGTTTATGCAGGGTAAACTAATGCATGTTCACATTAAGAGACAAGAATTCTGTATCTGACTACATGTCACAATAACTCCCTTTTAAAATTTATCTACATGACTTGCTTGCATTTAAAGCTGTTTGAGTGCTGCCAGATATTGGTTTGTTACTCGGCACTGTTCGTAACCTGGTTCAGTCCTATGTATGAACTCTGGGTTCCATTCCAGTGCTACAGTGAGCTCCAGTGAGGCAGGGGAGCAGTGCCCCTTTGTGCTCGCTCCCTGTTCACTCTCTGGGAACACAGTTTGTGCTGAGTACACAGCAGACTTAATGTATTGGCAACACGCTGATCTCCTGTTTTCCTTTTCCACAGGGACCACTCAAGAAGGACCGTTTAGCCAAGGAGGAAACTGCTTAAAGGGCATCTACAGTGTCTGTGCTGCGTTGTGTACCATTGTTACATTTCTGCAGTTATTTAATAAAAAACTTAAACAATGTTTGTATGAAGGCTCAACTCTACTCTGAAGTCAAAGATATCGTGTTAACAGGAGGAAATCTGCTCAGTTGACATAAAACATTGCAGTGTGACTTGAGTCGGCATGTTTGAAGATGATTTGCCTATTTATTCAGCACATGTAGTTAATTGGTCAGATAAGTGCAAACTCATTTTCAGGGGTGGCTGTGGCTCAGGAGGTAGAGAAGTTGCCTGCCAATTGTAGGATCGGTGGTTTGATTCCCAACTTCTCCTGTCATGTGGAAGTGTCCTAGGGCAAGACACTGAAGCCCAAGTTGCCCCTGGTGTCTGCCATCGGGGTGTGTGCATTCAAATGAGTGAATGTGAAGCAGTGTGAAAGTGCTTTGTGTACCAGTGAGGTAGAAAAGCGCTGTAAGTGCAGACCATTTAACATCTTGGACTTAATCAGAAAAGTTGATTCCTATGTAACAAAGCTTAAACTAATGAGGTTGTACCTGGGTTACTATCAGCAAAGTCTAGTACTGAGAATTGTGTCAAATGTATTTGATGGGTCTATTCAAAAGGATCACAGTTAAAACAAAAGCGAACCTTACTAATAAGTAAGCTTTTTACTATGGCTAGAGTATTTGAACTCAATGGGGCAGCCTCAACAATGGGTTCATCTGTTCAAATATTAACAATTACATGGTGAGAAATACTGAGGCATAAGTTTTTAGCTCCACTGAACTTGTTTTAGGTGAGGAAAAGCAAATGACACAGATGTCATTTTTGTGTAGACATGGTTATTACTCTATTAAACAGGCATGTCATTAAAGTTCTTTTACACAGACCTGGTCATGAAGGTGGTGTAAAATTTGATAAAAGGATAACTGGAATGTGACGAGATATATACATACTCGTGTTACGATGAGATCTAACCTGCAGAAAGAAAAAATGTTAGTGACAAATGTTTTACTAGCTCTTGATTGAAATTTGAGTAAAAGTACTTAGTTACTCTCCACCACTAGTTGTATCTGCTCACTGAGCTTGTTGAAGGTGATCAGCCTCTAAGCACAACTCTTGTGTTGCAGCTGAAAGGTCATCAAATGTGACGAGAGCAGCCACCTATGCAGAACTGATGGGCAGCAAGACTGGGTTTAGCTAACATTGCATGTTTTAACTGGTTATGTGTCCTTGAGCTGTAAGGCATGTATTTGGCTGACATCAGAGCTCTAGCAGTCACAGTTCAGTAATTAAGCCCCAACATCATCCATTCTGACTCATCACTGCCAAAACTAAAACTTGCACTTCAGCAGGTAATGAGGAAGACTCCGAGAGGGCTCCACAGGCCATTTAGAAGTCCTGCAAAATGCCTCTCTCAGACATCTCTGCATAATATTCAGCACTCTTAGCAGAAATGTGGATATCCCATAAGGATGTTCAAGGTCCCACCTAGCTCCTATTAACCTGCAGTCAAGGGAGATGAAGGACAATTGTACTCTGCTGAGCAGCATTTCAAGAATCTGACATTTATCTCTACCAAAGCAGTTCTACGGTGACAAAGAAATATGCTCTGAAGGACACTTGTGATGAATGCTGAACATGTAGAAGCAGCTGGAGGAGGAAGCGAGGTGAAGCCCGGTGTCACAGTGGCCACAGGACATTCATGGAGATGGCCATGCTGTTACATAATAACCTCCGGAGGCTCTGTCCCCTGCCCTGCTGCAGCACATGCAGAGCTGCAGTTCAAAGCGCCTGTAGAACTCTGCTGCTTTACATAATGCCCCCTCCCTGCTAAATGTGACAGTTAAGTTATGTGACAGGCCAGAATTATGCCATTAATTGCTACCTCTGTCCCATTCAGGTGAGCTGAGACGATCTCTTCATGACCCTCAGCATCTGCTCAAACAGTATAGTAAGAATAGTCTACAGCCATGGACAGATGGACAGACACACACATGTAAAGGGCCCCCAGTCTACAACAAGACCCATAGACCAAAAGAGATGCATTATTTGGTATTTTTGTGTAATTGTGTGGTTGCTTTGAGACCATTTTGTGACTCCATGATCATTTTGTGGCAGGTTTGTGTCTCTTTGTGGCCGTTTTGCATCTCTGCCTCTTTATGTTTCTTGTTGTTCGGGTTGTTTTGGGTCTTTGTAGTCATTTTGTGACTCTTTGTGGCCATTTTGACGTTTTTTTTTTTAGAGAAATGTTATACAGAGGTTCAGTCAAAGGGGCCCTGCATGCTGCAGACCTGTTTGGTAAACCATCCATGATACTAATAAAACAAATACCTCTCACTTTCTTACTCTGGTAGGCTGTACCCCTCTGACTTCAACCCTTGATTAGTTCAGTTCTCCATCAGCTCATATGAACTCTCATCAGAGCCAGGGACACATGAGGCCAGTATTCTTTGTTTCTTTACTTCATGTGACTGTGTGTGTATGTGTTTCTGTGCTATCATACATCCTGAGGTAGCAGCTGTTGCTAGTGGGACAGCAGCCAGGTAACCAGGGTGCATGCTGGGACATCAGAGAGGAGGGCCAAGCATTTGATTTATGTGAGTGTGTGCAGTAGCTTGTGTATGGCGTGTGCATCTGTGTGTCCTGGCATCGGCGTCAGCCGGTTGGCACAGAGTCAGTGGAAGGCTGTCCTGCAGAGTGAGGGAAGTGGTTGGGCTGTGCTGTGGCGTGGTGTCTGACAGGAGGACAGACTGTCGGAGGGGACGACCACACACTTAGGACCATTATTACACAGGACGGGGGCCACAGTCTACTACTGATCCAACAGTGACTGCCTGAATACTGTCTGAGCAGGCCTGAATTTAGAGCTGATCTTATTACATTTTGTCTATTTTTATTTAAAGACTCTTCAAACTCTCTATTATTCTGTCTATTGTCATCATCTAACAAAAGTTGGAACAGTTTCAGATATTTTAATTGATTTCATATCCCACACAGTTCTACTTAAGCTGAGATCTGATCATGAATAAAACTCTTCATGTTCTTCATGAGGTTTAGCCACCTTTTTTTTTTTTTTACTCACCTTTCTATGTGGTGAAACTAAATGCACCACAGGTTGCTGCAGGGTGGGGGAGCTGGAGGGGATTCTTCACTTAGTACATATATTTCATTTCTGCCTGGATGTATAGCTTTCACAAACCCTGAGGATGTGTTTCATAGCCACTCTTAGCTAGACTCACTGAAGGGTTAATTTTTCATAAGGAGAACTGAACAGGAAACGAAGTGAAAGTCAGTTTACTTTGCGTTGTTTCAGATGTGCATATGTTTTTGAGTGGTAAAAAAACCTACATCCATATCACACGCACTACTCACTAAATTCTACTGCAGCTATCAGAGATGAGTCCTCTTAAGTCTGTATCTGTGTAGAGGACAGTGGATGTGAATGTTTCTCTTGGGCCTGCCAGACTGCAGCTCCCGCACCCCTGCACTGTGGCATCAGTATTCCAGGCCCGTTCATGGACACGGCGTTCCATGAGCTGACGGAGGCAGCAGCAGCAGCCCTGCACTCTGTCTCCCATCACACCACCAGAGGGCACAGCACAGCGCTCCATTTGCTTCACGCTTCCCAGAGCACTTTGTGTGCTACTCTGGTTCCTCCTCTTTATCTCTATCTTTTTCATAACTCCTTTCTATTTAGAGCTGGATTTAAAAGCTTCAGATTATTGGTAAAATAGCAGCAACATGACTCTGACTCCTCTGTCGTCCATATATTTTTTTTATGCAGGAAATGACGAAAGCTCCACGCTGCTTATATCAGCAGTGGGGGTGATGTGAATGTGTCATTTCAGACTATGTTTGCTCCAATGATTTTTTTTCTTTTTCCGTTCGTTGACCATGCTTATAGCTCTCTGTTGCCACTCAACTCTGCGTGACCCAAAAAATAACCTGGGGTGAGCGCAGTCAGCAACTGTTCTCTGGTCAGCACAAACAACAGGCCTCATCTCTCTCTATCACACACACACACACACACACACACACACACACACACACACACACACACACACACACACATTGGCTTGCACATGCAGATTCAGTGTTTGCATGCGCAGGAAAAACACAAACATTTGTCTGTGCAGAAATCCACACATATAATTCAGGTCGCATTTTGTATATTATATACAGTAATTTGTATATTATATTAAGTATATTTAAAGGATGAACGTAATAACAAAGCATTGTATTCAACACAAAGGCCCACCGTACATGACCTGAGACTAGCTGGTAAACATATTTTTTGTGGTTAATTGCCAAGTATCTTTCCAGACCCAGAAGTAAAGAAAGGGCTCTTCTAGAACGACACACATATGGAGGTGCCCCGCATGTACACAGGTAAAGACTTTCCTCTTTTCCTATTTCCAACAAACAAGACTTTGTGCCCTCCAGCAAAGTGCATGGAAATCTGTCCTCTGAGCGTTATGGGGCCCTGCTTCGACTGCACATTGCTGCAGCTGTGGGTGGAGCTATCATCAGCATTAGCGCTGGAGCTCTTGCCCTGACCCTCCCTGACATCACTGTGCAGTGTCCAACTCTGTTTCCTTGCCAAGAAAAAAAAACCCTCAGTGTTTACTCTTCAAGGGCATGCCTTGCTTCCCCTTGATTCCAGCTCCCCTCTAAGAGTAGCCAGAGGAAGAAGATGAGGAGAAGGAGGAGGAAGAGACGGTTAAGGTTCTTCATCCCACACCTGCGAAATGGATCAGCTTGTCAGGAGCTACATAGAACATAAAACAGATTTATGTCACTTGCAAAAATACCTTCACAATGTTATTGTTCACTTTGGGTCACTAAATCCAGTACTGGGATGGTTATTTTCACTTGGTTTATACTGGGTGTGACTGTCTCTATATGTCGCCCCTGTGATAGACTGGCAACCTGTCCATGGTGTACCCCGCCTCTCGCACAATGACAGCTGCGATAGGCTCCAGCACCCCTGCAAGAGGACAAGCGGATAGGATAATGGATGGATGGATGAATGTGTCCTCTATTTTGACTGGTTTGCCAGTATTTGGCATTTAGCACCGTTCAACCTATAAGAGTGCAGGACACATTAAGCAATTAATTACTCACTACACATGAATTCACTAACACACTGTACTCAAGTAGGTCTTTAGCACTTTTTAGGGTTGTGTAATACGTTTCATTACGGGGCTGCCAGTTACTTTGGTAATATATAAAAGGTGAGCAGGCCGAAGTTTTTGTCATCATCTGTATCAACCCAAGATGCTCACAGTGTGTGGCAGCTCTGTCCTGGAAGTTATTTGTTACTATAACAATGCCAGCCAAACCTGTGTTAGTAACTGATACATTTGCAGAACAAATGAGTTTCCTCATAAATACATTTCTCTTTAAAAAGTAAAGCAAATAAAAAACATTATTTACCATTATCATTAGCTCCATGAAGACATAACAGTGGCATGTGCAGGGTTTTACACCACCACACTAGATACTGTGTTTGATCATTTCACAGACGTTCACGGCCCTCTGTCTGTCTGGCACGTCCAACACAGTGAAATACGTGACAAGACATAATATTGAAAAAGTTATGAGAGAAGACAAAGAGACAAAATGGGAAAGATATGCCCTAGAGGAGATGAGGAGAGACAGAAAAACCTGACTTATTCATTCCTAAAACATATTAGAAATTTGACATTCAGACAGCTGCAGCAGGGCCAGGTGCTTCTTTATGAGAAAGTCAGTCTCTCTCACACACACACTATCTCTCTCTCTTTCTCTTTAATGTAATCCATGCTTGTAAAACGATTTCTGCTTATAAATTCTGAATAAAGATGACTAGAAATAAAAAAGCCCTATTCATTTAGACTGCTACGTTGACATATTTTTCCTGCAAATTTATGGAGAGCGGCTTGTGACAGTGAACTGTGATAGCAAATCAGGGTGTCAGCACTTTTTCTAATAGAAACTTTTTCTCTTCATCCCTTATTTGATGCATCTGCTGGCCTGTAAACTTGTGGAACGTTTGAGGGGGCGACACAGTGTACATACTACCATACAGAACTCTATTTATGCTTGAAATCCCTTGATTTTATTTATTCAGTATTTTTTCTTTTTACAAACCCTCTCTTTTCACTCGACTCTCTTTCAACTAGACATGCATAAAACACACCACGGTGCTGGAGAACGAACCCCTTTTGTCTCCCAAATAGATTTACTTTGTATCTGAGCTTCAGCGGCATATGAGTGCACACACACGCACACACACACGGCACTATGTTAGACCCTGAAAGCGAGGCTTTTAGGGTGCTCATGTAGAAAGGTGTTGAGCGTTCTTTTTACAGGGAAACTGTCAGTAGAATAAACCTAGTGGTGCTATTGCAAACCTATGTTTCTTTGTCAGGAATGCCTTGTCCTAGAAAAATACTATGAGTGTCTGTGTCTGACACGTTACCTTTTCCAAGGGCTTTTAGCTCAAACAGAGATAGAGAGAAAGCATGCTCACTTGTGCATCTGTACAGTAGAAGTCAAACGTACCGTACAGTGTATTCTGAGGTTTGATATTTGAATTGTCAGTTTGACCTGCTTACTGTTATTAACACAAGACAGATATTATCATATGGACATTATCTGTATATGTAGTCAATCTGATCTCATACCGTGTCTGTATAACTGGCAAGAGTTAGATGTGTGTGTCAAATTTTATTAATCTACTCTACAGGCACACACTCATGTTGTCATGGGGTTTGTCTTTTACAGGCATTTCAATGGCTTTTACTGATATTTGTGGATAGTGGCTCCCAGTAGGCGACTACATGTTATCACCACTTTACAACAGGATTCTGAGACCGTGGCTTTAGTATAGTGTAGAGGGTTTTATATCTGACAACTCAACTTTTATTTTTATGGGCTTATAAACACTGATGCAATATTTTTGGAGTGAGGTTTTCAATAGTCAATATATATATTGTCGATATTCAGTGTTCGGAGCCTGCAAGAATTCCTCAAAACATTTCTTCATTTCATCTTAAAACAGACCCTTAAAGAAATGAGAACCAGTTAAATATATTAAATATCTTACATTTACATATCCCAATTACATATCTCAGTTTTGCAGTTTTTGCAATTTTACAAAAGTGCAACAGCACACCCTCACATATACAGAACTAGATACAGATGAGGACACTGCATTTACATTTATTATTTAACCAGGCATTATTTTAAGTTGCCATGAGAGGTGGTGCGGTTCTTCCTCAGTGTCTGTCTGGCAGAGGTGGCTTTGGTGGTTTGGGGGCGAAGGAGTGTTAACTTTTGATTATGTTGCACATTGTGTACAATGATGTTAATGACTACGGTCACATTTGACTTTGTTTGAGCAACATGTTTGAGCAGTCAGCGTCAACAGAGCTTTGCGCTGGAGGAGGAACGGGGAGACTCTCAAAGGGCTGCTAACGTGCTAACGGTTAGAAAAAGACAGCCAAAGACAGTGGCCAGTTTTTGTTGACATAGCCCAACACCCATGTGTCATGTTGTGTGACCTCACTCCAGCTAACATTATGGCAGGTGCCTCTGCCTACTACCGAGCTGCATGCTGCAGTAACCTGAATTTGTGATCATAATCTTTTATGGCCATATTGTAACTTACTAAGTCACCTTCAACTTTGTTTAAGTCTTAAATGTGCAAAACCAGCAAAAGCACATCAATACTTGGTTGATCCACTGTTATTGTTTTGGAAGCGTTATGCAATTTCCGTGTCTTATACGTAATGGCAGATATCACATTAACCATCACGTGTCCAATACCTGGATGCCAGCAGCTGTGTAAAAAGATTACACAGGTGGTATTTTTCAATCATTTCAGTTGTGTTAAAATGCCAAAATGATGCTACGATGATGCTTGTCTAACTCTCTTATCCTAACCTTAACCAAGACCCAACCTTAAACCATCACAAAATACTGTGCTATTCTACAGCTTGGTGTAAAGACGAAAAAATTTCAAGTCCAGTTTTTTTCCCCGTCTTTTAAAACTATGTGACAAATGAACAAGTGTTTCCACTAAAAACTGACAAACAAGGAATTGTTGTAGTTTAAAGTGTATATTAGAGACACGCAGTGAAACATGGTGATTTGTTCCCCCTAGGGTTTGTATTTTATTCATCAGGACTTGATGCATCCAAGTATAGGATCATACGGTTTTGGCACCTTTAAAGATTTCACTTTCAGATTGAACAACACAATAAAAACCAAAAGAAACAAACAAATGACTAAGGCTGCGTGAGTTTTAAAAATAAAATACATACATACATGTATTTAAATATTTATAAAGAAATCAACCAAACCATTTAAAAAAGCAGTTTTGTTCAATGTAGATTGTTTGGTTTGTCTCACAAAAGCAATAGGATCAAATGAACTAGATAAATAAAAAAGAAAATTTAAGAAATTACATGAAACATTTATACTTCAGTTTTTGCATTTTTCCCCTTATAATTGTTAACCTTTAAAACTTAAGTATCTCAAGAGCAGATTTGCTGTAATTTTATAGCATGCAATTAATTTCTGAAATTGTGAGTCACTTAGCTTCTCTTGTACTATTTTATATTTAACTTGTTTTTATTTTTGTGTTTGGCATCCTCTTCTTTTCCTTCCCCTGTACTCCTTCCTTTTTTATTTTGTAGAAGTCGTGTTTCGAGTCTTTGCTTTGGGAACTTGGACCCCTTAATTGGCTGTTTTTGTAAAGGGGTTCAGCTCTCCTGTTACGACCCCCGCCCCCCCAAAAAAGAAAGTGAACAGGGACTGAGAAAAAGGCGAGAAGGTTCTTTTAAAAGAATAGACATAATTCTACTACTGACTGTCTGTATCTGCCTCTGGGGGCATCACTTGCGTGTACTGCTCCTACTTAAACGACCTTCTCTTGTTCTTAACCTTCAAATGAACAGATACTAAAAGAGTCTTTTCTCAAGTTTCCAACAGCACTTGGTTTAGTTAACTTGTTTTTTTATTTTTTGCTTCGGTAAAGTCTGTAACTCATGATTATTAACGTAATAATTTATTTATAAAAGTAATACATATATATAGTACCTTTGTTATAGATTACAGATTGGGCTAATTCTTACTGAATCCCAAACTGTAACAATTCACAGTTTTAATGCAAAAAATGAACAAATGAGTCAATAAATAAAAGAGATGTATATCTGAACGGTGGCTGGCTGAGGGGGAGCTCGACCGGTTGCTCCAAACAAACTATGGGGCAAAACTGTCAAACCAAAGGGCGATGAAATCAGTTCTTTAGCTCATAAATGACCAACCCCCCCTCCCACCCAGAGCTCTTAAACAAACCCTGCGCAAAAATGACAGATCTCACTCTCCTGGGACAATCTGACCCATTCTTACTCTTCTGCCATTTGATCCAGGAACACAGCAGACTTGTTGAAACTCTCCCAACAGTGGTAATGGAAAAGTCATGCAGCTGAACAAAAAGAACAAATGTCTACAAACATGGAAATCCATCTGCTCCAGAGGCGCACTGTTCCCGTGCCTCCTGGCCTCCGCTCTCCTCTGGCCTGGTTTGGCCTGTGTCGACTCCCTCATACTGGCGTAGTACGGCGATTCGCTGTGTTAGTGTGGCTCGAGTCTTTCAGATCCTTCTGGACGCAGTTGTGGACTTGCAGGAAGTTGTGGTCCCTCTCAGAGTTGTAGGTGGCGGTGGGCGTGCCAGAGGACTTGAGGGTGTCCCGGGGCAGCGTGTACATGGAGATCTCTGTGGATGGCAGTGCGCTGAAGCCCTTGAGGCCCACTGGTGAGGCGTCACGGGAGTGTGATGGATCTGTGGAGCGGGAGGAGGAGCGTGAGCGGCGTCTATAGCGGTAGCGGTAGCTGGGGATCCGCGTTATGGCCGATCCTTGGAGGTAGTCGGCTGCTCGTGCCCCTATTCGGAGCTGTCGATGGCGGTCGATGAACATGTGCACGGCCAAAACACCCACCATCTCAGCCATGATGAAAGAGAGGGCACCAAAGTAGAAGGACCAGCCGTAAGAGTAGCTGTTCTTCTTTGAGTCGCTTTTTGAAGGATCCCCCGCGTTGGCTGATATGTACACGATGATCCCAATGATGTTACTCAGGCCTAAAAGTTTGGTAGGTGTGGGTTGGGTGTTATATAAAAGGAAAGGGGAGGTATTGAGATCATGGGGAAAGAGAAGAAGAAAACAAGACACAAAATATGATTCAGGATGAATTCAAAGGCAGTGTTTTTCTTACTGAATGCTGAACCTAACATCCTGGATCATACCACATATGTTTAGAACTCTGATTCATGCACTATATACAGTGTACTAATCCTGTCCAGCCTGCTAATCTTTGCCCTTCAGCACGAAACAGGGGAACTTCAGGTTTGATGCAGATCATTTGAGGTAGAGTATAAAACAAGCTGATCATTATAGATCACCATTTAAAGTAAATTGTACATTTTAACTTGTTCGTTTAGGCACACAGAGAAATGCTTGACATGGTATATCTGGGAAGATGGATCTTAGGGAAAGTGGGACACCATATTTTTAGAGATAAGTCCCAATGGGTGATTTTGAGCCTAGCAACAGGATCAAGAGAAAGAAAAAGACAAAAGAAGAAGAAGTAACACAAGACAACACAGAAAGTGAATAAGTGAAATGTATTTCCCAAAATGTTGAACTATGCCTTTAAAGTCACATATCAACCATAGAACAGCTCATCGAGTACATCAAACTCTGGGGTCAACTGCTTGGTCTAAGCTGAATTAACATCTGCTCAGGTCTACACTACACTACACTACATTTTGTTAAATATAAGGATTTATGAATTTGCCAAATTAAGTAATAAGACATTCAACTGGAATAATTGAATCAAACAATAGATAATAAATAAAATTTAGTTTCAAACAGAAGACTCTTTTAGTCCTCTGGATAAAAATTATTCCATTCCTTTCATAAATACAGTATATTTTGTAAATACGTACAAACTTATGTTCTCGCTTAATTTGTACAGTGTGAATTAAACTTAAAATTCGGGATGTCCAATATTATCGGCCGATATCGGCATTAAAATTTAATATCGGAAATTATCGGTATCGGTTTTTACTCTTTTAATGACACAACTTTTACATATCATGCACATATTATACATCAAACTCTTCAGCTACGTCTCCTCTCTCTCAAAATGTCAAAAAAATATGTGATGTTAGTTACCTAAAATTATTTAGTTTTTCTTTTTTTTATGAGGGGGGACCCACATATATTGGTATCGGTTTATATCGGTATTGGAAATTAAGAGTTAGACAATATCGGTATATCGGATATCAGTAAAAA
>JAUBNQ010000027.1:6200355-6220467 GCA_032353495.1 Ctenopoma kingsleyae | reverse complement strand
CTTGTGTCTTCTCCTTGTAAGTCGCTTTGGATAAAAGCGTCTGCCAAGTAAAGTAAAGTAAAGTAAAGTAAAGTAATATGATACATTAGAATATATTTTATTTCAAACCTGCAAGCAGCAAAAACGAACACACTGTTGACGTACAATAGTACAGTTTTTGTATGCACCTACATATTTACACTCAGTGCCCCCCTTTTTTATGTAAATAGGATGGCCAAAAAATAAATAAATAAAACAATAACATCTCTCAATATAATACCCTTCAGTACAACTCCACCACCTTGTATGACCTTAATAATAAACATAGTAAAATTATCTTTTAGCTGCTAAATGCTAGTGCCTAGTTTGGTGCTGAGCAGGTAATGTACTGTACACTGTGTTTTTCTGAAAACAGCTGCCTGCTTTGGTCAAAAACAACACGTAAGATTGTTTAGACTCAACTAAAATGAACTTGTCTTAAATACATGTCAGGCTGCTAAACAGTGAGCTAAAATGCGGAGGTAATTCTGTGGATGTTGAGAGATGTTGTATGAGAGATCTCGTTCACATATCAACAGTCATGTGATCCACTGTTTGGATTAAAATACTGATTACAGTTGATTAATAGCATTAAATATTGCATTACAGATTTAAAATGGCATTCAGAAGTGTAAACTGATTATAATGTACTGTACATAACACTGAACATCAATTTCCTTAACATTTACTGTCAAACCATTATTAGTATCAACATATTAAAATATTACAATGATAAAATCACATTAAAGCACAAAGTAAATCAGCCAAAACGTTAATAATCAACAGTTTGTGTGAATTTTTTTAAGCAAAAACGCCAGAAATGATCTCCAAACTGGGTACCGTTTTCTGGCATTTTATAGACCTAGTAAATAGTTTCAGCCCTATATTGTGTTATTTCATAAGCAAGATAGAAAAAAAATTTCCCCCACTGACAAATCATTAAGTTCCAACACCAGCATATCCATGTGAATCAGACACACACTTCTCTCCTCCCATCACATGGTCTTCTTCTAGCTATAGTGAATGGTTGTCTTTCAGTATTAGTTCAGTATTAGTAGCTTGCATAACTGGGCGTTTTCTTCCCCTCTTTCTTCTCTCTCAGCTGCTTAGTGCCCAGTAGAGCAATGGATGATGGGAGCTCCGACACGGCATGATCTAAAAACCCACTGGCGCTTTAGTGTGCCTCAGCTGGCTTATATAACCCCGTGTGGATGTGCAAACTGTCTTGCTATTGGGAGAGCAGAGGACTCGCATAACACACACACACCCACACGCACACACACTCATACAGACGCACACACCCGGAAGCTACTGATACGTGGTGTGTTTATATGGGTACACGCACACACAAAAAAGCAGATCTTTGTGTGTTTGTGTGATGGAGCGGGGGTGCATGTTTAGCAGAATATAGTCTGATTTGTCTCTTTTCTGCTCGGCAACCACATCGCCAAATTTTTCCCTCCTCCTCACTACGCTGTTTGATGACATCATTGGCGTGTCCCCTCCATTTTGGACCGGCGAGCGCCCCGGTGATGTCACTTCCGCCTAGCCTTCACCTGAACTGACATCATGTCTGTTGCATAACTATCCCCCCTCTCCCTCGCCTGCATGTGTGAGCAGAAGCAGCTTTCTCTGTTTTTGGCCACCCAGAGGCGCCGTGAAACTCATCACTATAGAAATACCAGGTGTGTGTCCGTGAAATGGGAATGGACAGATATAAAAATGCATCACTGGGGTTTAATACAGGGGCACCAACCTAGATGCTGTCAATAGTCAGAGACATAACAATAGGCACTGTACAACTCCTGACATGAAATATTATGGGTGTGAGGGTAAAGAGAGGCAGGGAGAGAGTGAGAGAGACAGTGAGTGAGAGAGGCCTGACCTATATAAGAAGGAGGCTGAAATATTTATGGATGTGAGTGTCCTAATTGGCAAGCCACTGGGAGCACTGCGGCCTTCTCCTCCAATCACAGCCTGGGAAGAGGTTAACACTCACTCACACCCACGTATAGACGAGTGTCAGTGGTCAGAGGGCTAGAGAGGGGCCTCTAAACACCCCCCCCCAACCCCAGCCTGAGAGACGCCTCATTATGAGACTGATCTGCCTTTGCTGAAGCTCCAGCATTGTTAGAATCATTACCAGAGCTGTTATCATAACTGTTCTCTGTGGCACATACGGACGGGAACAACTGCTCAGAGCACTAAGTCAAACACTGCCTACTTGGCTCGGCTTAATCTCTACCACTGGCACGCAGCGCTCGGCTGTCTGAGAAGCCTCAATTACTGTCCCCGCTGACGGAGACGAAGAGACGGACACTTTGTGACTTCTAGTTTCAAACCACTGCAGGCTGTAGCTGGGAATGGGACCACATCAGGAGTCACATGGGACGCAGGACATTGTTGTGTTTATGGGATATGACAGTGTTAGTGCTAAAGTTAGCAGCTAATGTAGAATATTATCAAATATAGCGAGAAAATACTAAACTAATGAAAAAAGTAACTGTCGTATTATAAATCTGGGGTTTAGAACCATATTATTTTACTTATTTCTCAAAAGTAAGTTACTGGTACTAGAATTAACATTATTTGTCAGTTGTGTGACTCAATACTTAAGAGATCACAAGCACTTTCAGTCTCGGTCAAAACAAGGCGATATTTTGAACTGGAGAAATGACTAAAGCCAGAAAAACAATTCCAATGCTCGTATGGAGACCTGACTATTGTTTTAAGATAGACTTGAAGAATTGTGAACCATACTTTAAACACCTCCAGAGTCACCGTGCCCACGTCATAAACATCACAGTGTTATTAAGATGCATAGAAAAAGAAAGGGAGACATTATGGTTAACAAGCAGTCGGCCCACAGTGAGGTATTTACTGACCATCAACTGCTTGCTGTGTCGCAACAGCACTCTGGTGGTCAACACACCCACCTGCTCTTAACAATACCAGAATGGATTCCTGAATGTACGTGAGACTCACCAGCAGCTAATACCAGAAAGCAAGCCATAAACACACAACACGTAATTAAGATGTTAAGACTCTGAAGTTACTGTGAGTCTCACGTCTCCTTTTCTGCCCAGCTCTTGCACCAAGCCTCTCAAATGAAAGCAGACCAAGCTGATGGCAACCCTTCATCTAACTCATGGTAAAAAAAAGTTAATTAACTGACCCTCAAAATAGTTAAAGTAACACATAGTTATTGTACTATAGCGCACAGTATTTATTTAGCATACTGTATCAGTCGATGAGCAATGACTAGATTATCCAGAAGAAACTGCTGAATGTAAATTGTCCAGTTCGGTTGTTCAGATACCATCCACCAAACGATGCCTTTCCAATGCAGTGATGCTCTCCAAAAAGTTTCTTCATCAAAGCTGTCTTAACAGACTGCCTTACAAGAGACAATATGTCCAAAGCAAAGAGAAAAGCCGACTGACTGGACCATAACAGCAGAAATATTAGCTACATTTTAATTCTTGTCCATGCAGACAAGGGCTGATTATGAGACAATGGGTGTCTGAGCACAGACATATAAACCCCCCGTCATCATACATATCAGAGCAAAAGCTACAGATGTCTTTCTAGTCATTTCGTGTCTCCTTGTGCTGCTTTGTATCTCATGATATTTCTTTTTCCTTTGGTAGTTGTGAGTTTTGTGTTTTTGTGTATCTGTATTTGTATTTATGTCTCCTTGTAATCACTTTGTCCCTCTGTGTTTCTTTTTGTAGCCATTTTCCCCCCTGTTATCACTGTGTGCCTTTTTGTAGTCATGTTGTGTGTCTTTGTAGTTATCTGATTAACTTTTTACATATTTAAATATTTTCAGTCACACAAACAGAGGTTCTGTCCCAGGGGCCCTCTGACCCTTTGAATCCCTGGTCCTGTGCCCAGTAGGCCTGTTCAATAATCCACCCATTGTCCCATTTTAAAACTATGAGTGTACTCAAAATGCTCCCACTCCCATTCCCTGAGTGTCATTATTTATATACTGCACATTTCAGATTTATGTTAATAACATTATAAAGAAGCTGAGCTGTAACCATGGAAACATTTTTAGCTTGCATCTGTTGCTACACTGTGACAGTGACCATAGAAACGGCTATCTCCATCCAGCTGGCTACACTGTAGCAAAGTGGTAACCATAGAAACAGCTGACGATTATAATTCATTCGAACAAGTAAATTAAAGTGTTTGGTCTATGGGTACATTAAAAACAACAAAACCAACATCTCTTTTAAGCACAAGATGTTGCCCTTTAACTGAGTGACTTCATGACTGTGGAATATGCATCTTACAAATACCAGCAAACACAATAAGTGGCCCATCAGAGGAGAGAGCAAACAATACTAACAGTATATTATAAACTCCAAGCCATTGTTGTGATTTTTAGGATTAGCAGGCAAATGAGTTCGACAAGCATCTCTGTCTTGCTTGCACAAAGGAAAAGAGAGCAGAAATCAATGGGCTGTGTTTACAGGGAACACAGCCGACTGTAACACTGCACGTTATGTTACACACAGCCAAGCAGTAAAAACAGACGAGCTGCTTGGCAGGGCTCAGCCTGGCCGGTCTTGTGCTAAAAGCAGGCGGAGACAGCAGTGACACATAGGCCAAGAGCAGTTACTAGCACCATGCTCCAATGAGACAGAGCAAAAAGTAGAAAAACTTTCAAAGTATAAAGAAAAAAGCATAATGTGGTGTTTTCTTGTGGTCACTTTAAGAGATTTGAGCAGTAAAAAGACACATAAAGAACGATTTCTGCACATGAGACAATGTACTTACGTAAGAAGTACTCTGATGGGTCCGCTTCATAATCTGTTTCCTCGGGAAAGTGGTCTATCTGTTTACACATCCCTTTGAAGTTTCCTGTTGGGGACAAAACAGAAAGTAAATTCTATTTAATGTGTCAGCCAGACAAACCGCTGATAGGCAAACGTTTTAAAGCTGAAACGATCACTGGATTAATGAGTCAAATTGTTTTGAGAAAACTATTTAGGGTTTTAGGATCTTGTAACAGACATTTGCTGATAGATATATAGCTGTTAGTTGCAGCTTAATACCTTTTCTAAACTCATGAAACACAGTTTCTGGCTAATTAATAGCGTTGATAGTGTCAGAGTGGTTCATATCAGTGGACTCTTTTCACTCATGCCTGACTGTGGCTCTCACACAGAAGATGCTCTTCAGAAAGCAGACCTGAGCACCAGGCCTCTTTGGCAGCAGGTGGTGGCTTGTAAACAAGAGCAGCGCAGCTGGTGCGACCTGGAGCTGCTCCAAGTGCTGTGCACAGGGAACTTCATCTCTTAATGCTCATCTATTTGGCTGACACCTTGCCTTCCAGCTACACTGTCCATCCAGAAAGAAACGCGTTGGCTTCCCTCTCACTTCCTCTCACTTCCTCCTGTCTCCTGTCCTCTGTATGCGTCCTGTCAGTGGATTTCTGGTGTTGATGAGGTCACATGATGGAGGAGGCACACATAATGTGGCCGTTACAGTGACCTGCTGCTGCACTGTGAAGGCAGATGTCAAGGTGTTTGATTGGGCCAGATTAGCATTGCATTAACTTCTTCTTCTCCTCTCCCTCTAGTGATCCTCTAATTAGGTGGACAGGTGTTGGTTACCATGGTGCCAGATGTTGTCAATGAGATAGTGAAGCACGATGGGGACAGAAGGTGTGGTTATTACTTTGTGAATGGCCTACATGCAGCAGAAAGAGCGTGAGCCCTCTGTGATGACCACTTAGACATTAGAGAGAATAAAGAGCCATCAACACGTCCTCACTCTGCTGTTCCACCTGTGTACAGTGTTTGTGTCAGGTGGAAGAATCTAGTGGAAGAAATATCAAATTCCCACCCTGCTGTAGGACAAATGTTAACAAAATTTCCACCAAATCAGCAGAATAAAATTTGAATAAAAGTGCATTTCCATCAGCTGCTGCCATGCAAATATTAGGAGTTGGTCCCAGCCATTAAACCATTGCAAAAGAAGATGACAGAATAAAATGATGTAATTAAATAAGCACCAGTCAAACCTTAAATAGTGGAAAACGAGATGAGAATTTGACTTTTAAGGAAGGTTACTCCACACAAATCTGATGTTTTTATCTAGAGTAAGTTTCCATAACACTTACACCAACACCATTCACCAACATGGAAAACATGGTAGGGTGGGAACCTCTGCACGAAAAGATACAGTCCAATGTGTCACTCTTTTCTCCCACTGTGTCAGCTCTGGCTCATAGTCAAAAAACACTTAATGATTTTCTTCAACAGGTTTTGCAGCAATTAGGACAAGAGAGAAGGAGAGATTAAAAGCAGGAAGAGAGACAATGTAATGGGAAGGGGAAGGAGAGATAAATATAGGAAATACAGGGAATCGAGAGCTTTTGAAGGACAGCGAGGGAAGATGAAATGGGAGGTGGAATACATCAAGTTTTAGTGTCACAGTTTGGGCCTCTGTAATTGCTGAACCATGAAACAGCCCTCCAGAGTTTAACAGACCTGCACAGTTTGGATGCTCTGATATATGATATAAAGTTCATCTCTTTGTGGCAGACTGAAGATTAGAGTTGGGCTTATTCCAGTCAGCTGGAAGCTGGAAGGTGATCTCTGTTAACTAGCACAATAGCATAAAGCTCAAAGCACGTAATCCTCTAAAGCTTTGGTAGAGATGCTTCGGTAGCTAGCTGTAGCGCACCAGCTTTCAGATCTGAGCTGGTGCATACTGTAGGTGTAACCCCGCTGCCTCCTGCAACTACTCCCCCAGGCTGCTGCTGGAAATAACAATATGCTCCTATTCAACTTGCCTGCTTAAATAAGCTTTAAAAAAAAGTTGCATATCCAGTAGAGGAGAGGAGGAAGGGGAGAGGAGAGCGCACTTGTGCCTCCTCTCAGAGCATATTTCACTGAAAGATGACTTGTGTTTACATACGACTACATTGTACACTCCCAGTGGAGCTGTCTGAGCAAACTAGCAGCAGCAGCAGCAACCCACAGAGCACCATGTGTGTGTCTTAACAATGTTATCAAGTGGGTGTAAGATTTGGTTTGCAGCTGGCCGTCCCATCCGCAGTTGTGTGATTTGTAATAGCAGCTGTGGAGAGTGGCCTTTTGGGGGAACCACTTCAATTAGCGTGCTTAAAGATTTATGTGACACTTAACCGCTCCAAACGATCCTTTTCTTGTAAGACATGTAAACTCAGCAGGCTGGTAAATGTTTTATAATGACATTTTCATTTCAGAGGCCTTCCCACGTGTGAAAGTGAGGCTAGGGTGTGGAAAGAGGCGTTTGGACATTAACAGCTTCAGCAGGGGGACCCCCTAAGTATAACATTTTGTGAGAAACATTTCTCTTTGCAAGATTTCCAAAGTTGCAGTTTGATTGCGATGCATAAGTATGATTTCTTGGCATGGTGATATCTGTACCGTGTATAATAAGAGTAATAACAGTATACTGAGGGCAACAGTGACGCAGTAGGTAGATACAAATATCAGGGATACTGGTTTGCTTCCTGGTCCCGCCCCGATTCCTGGCCACATGTCAAAGTGTCCCTGGACAAGACACTGTACCCCAAATCCTTGGCGCCTTATGGGGCAGCCTGTCCGCAAAGAATTTCCCCAAGAGGATCAATAAAATATCAATTGTCATGTCATGCAAGAGCGAAAGTAACGATGGGAAATTAAGATTTGACAGTGACAAAACATAATTTAAAAACCCAAACACCTCTTCAAAGATCATCATATTTCCTTGCAAAGCAAACTGTTGGCTATTAATTGCTATTATACAAGAGTATGATTTGAACACCGCCATAGCCATCGCTTAATGTTATTTGATTGATGGCTGTTTTACTGCAGACGTGGACGGGTGTGTGTGTTGATAATACACAACAATTCAGCATTTAATTACCTTTAACAATAGATGTTGTCTGTACATATTACAAAGACGCATTTAAAACAAAATTGAAAGACCCTAATATTAGTTACATTTCTTCAGAGAGCATCATGTTACTCAACAATCAAACTGTTGCTAAGATTTATTTATGGCTGTATAACTGTGTTATTTGAACAATGAAATTGTAATAATGATGAGTGATGGTTGTTTTACAGCAGAGTTGGATGAGAGCTACGTTGCTAGTTGCTCTTGTATGTTGTAGTTTTAACACAGACTAGAATAGAATAGAATAGAATAGAATAGCCTTTATTGTCATTGCACATCAAGTATACAATGAAATTGTGTTGTGTCTCTGGCCGCAGTGAGAGGTAGAATAAAATAGTATATAAAATAGTGTGTGTATGTATATAGATATAGATCTATATCTACTAGATATAGATCTATATCTATATATATATAAAACAGGCAATAAATATCATCATTAAACACACACACACAAATTCAGGAGGCATACACCATTTTTGTATTCAGAGTTGTTATGGCCCAGAGGAAGAAGCTGTTTTTAAGTCTATTAGTCCTGCTTTTTAGACACCTGTGCCTTCTGCCTGAGGGCAAGAGGTTAAACAGGTGTTGTCCTGGGTGTGAAGGGTCTGAAGCAATCGTCCTTGCTCTCTTGAGACACTGCTTGCTAGCAATGTCTTCCAGGGAGGGTAAGGGGCAGCCAATTCTGTTGTGATTTTATATAAATGCTGACATTATCCTGCTAATGCTCATTTCTATCATGCTTCTATCAAGTTTGGAAGATACAATCTTTACTATGTTGATCATCTTAATTTGGCATGTTGACATGGTAACACAAGTATAAGTAACATAAGAATTTAACACAACAAATAAGAAATGAAACCCTCAGAACCTTAAACTCTCAGTGAGAACAAGATTTAGGTTTGTGTTGAAAACCAGACAGTAACTAACCTGCTCAGCCTGACAGAGGAAATGATTTGCGGGGTTTCCATAATTAAAAGAGGGAACAGATTCTCTGAGATGCTCTGCTGGGAGTGAACCATCACCAAACTCTCTCAGACCCCCTCTGCTGGGACTGATGTGTTTGAATGTGTGTTTGAGTCTTGAGAAAGGGATGGACAGTTGGGGAAGGCAGGGAGGTGGTGGTGGTGGGGGGGGGTTTGGTTGTCCAGACATACTCATTTAGCCCAGTCTCAATGCCCCCCTATAATGAAAATGAGCTATGGGCTAACCCCACGCTCCCTGTGTCCCCTCATGTCCTCTGCTGCCATAAAGCACTTCATTATCACACAGCCTGGAGAGACAGAGCACTCAAGAGTGGAGTGCTGTGGAGAGAAGGGGTTTGTTGTGGCAAAGAGAAGGGCAAGTGGGTGGATCTAGATTTATAGCTGCCATCCACAACAGGGCTTTAGATCTAGTCCTGAGGGAGTACGGTTTATCCGGTCATCGTCAAGCCCATTTTCAGACCCAGGATATTTCTGGACTGGTGACGTCGCTGTGTTGGTCTTTATTTGTGTATTTAAAAAGAAGCTTTCCCAGGCTGATCTTCACATAGAGTAGGTCCAAGGTTTTGGACCAAGTCCAGCTGAGGCAGAGCTCCGCTTAATGTGGAAGCGTTCCAAGGTTTAGGTGTTGACTGGTTAAAAGAGGTCTATGGTGCAGTTGAGGAGGTTTTTCTAATGCTGTTGATACCACAAGCATGGCCCCAAGCTTCTGACTAGTAGACAGGACTGGAAAAAAACCCTCATTTTCTCTCCTGCCATTTTTCTTTTGGAAGACAGTTTTCTGGCCTGTTGCTGAAGACTTTCTTCAAGTTTGAATACAACTACATCTCATTTCTCCCTGCCTGACTCTCACTTAATCTTCATTTTGCTGTTACACCCCCACAGCTCTGCTATCTCAGTATATGATTGCAGTAGCTGCATACAAAGCCAGGAACTAGAAGGCAGGTACAACAGAGATACTGAAGCTCATTTGAGCCTAATTTCCTTACCTAAATGTATGGAATGGATTGTTGAGCTGTTTTATGAGATAACTGACAGTGTCATGGCTTGTCTCTGTGTGACTGTCAACATTAAAGCAACCACACTGGTATCATCAGGTGCATGTTTGTTGACCATTCAGTCAGGTATTGCAGATACGTCCATCCATCCATCCATTATCCTAACCGCTTTCCATGGTAAGGGTCCCCTGGACAGGTCGACAGTCTGTCACAGGGCTGACATTTCTCATCTCTGTTTATCAAAGGAAGGAAATAAATTAACTAATGAGACACATCCGTGTATTTATATAGGTATGTAGGTATATTTACAGATACATTCCTGTGCAATATTCATATCTCTGTGCAATCTATCTATCATCACTTTGTACAAGGAACACTTGATATCTTGGCCTTTATCGCTTTGATTTTTGTCAGTGAGTTGACTTTTTTTTAACTGCACACAAATTGAATTCATGCACAGAGATTACTCATGAATTATTGGAGATAATTAGAAGCACTGAGTTGCAGAAACCCTAAAGACTCATTCTGCAATTCATCTGCAATATGTGGTGAGGTCACCGGCACTGCCACTGCCACATGGCGCTCCTCTTGCTACCCAGATAATCATAATACACCAAGGGTATGTGACATAACATTGTATTCACATTGGATATCATCAGATTGTATAGTACATTTCTGCAGGTAAAAGCAACGCTGGACAAATCCTTCCTTGATGCCCGAGGGATGCACTGGGTCAAGCCTGCCCACACACAAAACCATCTAACAGTGATCAAACATGATCACAGACAGAGGTTTGATGAGACACAAACATGGAGGAGGTGCATGACGGGATGGGGAGGGTGGAATGAGGGGGAGGTTGTGGGGTACAGGGGGGTCAGGAGGACTCTTGACTGAGTAGGAGGTGCCGTTTAAAAGAGAACGAGAGTTTAAGAGAGAGAGAGATTCAAGCCCACTTCTGATTTGTCAGTGGGCGGCATTTTCTTAAAAACTTTCCAGGCAGCCACCCAGTGCGTCAGCAACCAGAAACCCCCCTTCTTCCCCTCCCCCACAATCTCCTCCTCCCACCTCCATCCTCAGTCCCTACAGCAGCCGTTGCCATGCGGACATCAGAACCGTTCTCTTTTGTTGCCATGGTTATATCCTATCCGGACCCCTAATAGGGGGAGGATCACATGGACAGAGCCGGTGAGGTGTCTTTAACCCCTGGACGCACAGCAGCTTCAGTGACACAGCACACAGCATTAGTCAGCTGTTGTTACAGTACTGGCATAGCAATCTATCAACGCGGAACAGCAAACGCAGTCAGGTATGATCGTGTCCTTTCAGGTCAAACACATAAGCAGGATTACACCACCAACCAGCCAGTAGGGATATATTGCATAGATGGGTCATTTAACCTCACAAATAAACAGAAATGGTCTTCTCTGGTCTGGTCATTGCTGCATTCACATGTGCATGCATGTATAGGTATGTAGGTAAAAATCCCCGGTGGATGCAAAGGTACATCTTCTACCCCCTAATGAACAGCAGCCCCTGCAGCAGTGACAAGAGCTCTAATCGCCTTATTCATCTTCATAATCACACCTTATTCATCTTTGTAATCACTATATTCATCTTGGTAATGACCCCGCTAAGGCAGGGAGGCCCATACGCACCGTCTCTGACTATCCCATCACACACATGTGAAGCACAGATGTTGCAGGGCATCTCGGGCCTTTTTGAATGTCAACACTGGAGCAGAGCGGTTGTGTGAAGACTTAAAGACACAATAAAATGACAGAGCATATTTAATTTAAGTAATGGGACGCACAATATTTCAAATTGAAACAGACTAAGCTTATAGGGTATAAGTTTGGATGTGAAAATGGACGTGACTTAGGTAAGTCTAGGCATTATAAAAATGGTGTTTGCCAATGTCTGGAAAAACAAATAAATAATAAATAAATAATACTGATGATACTATATCATCACATTATACTATATACTAAATGTATCAAGTGTCACATGCAGTTGAGAAAGGCTTTGCTCCCAGGTTGGATTTTTCATTCTTAGCAAACTAGTGTTCAAATGTAGGACTGTCAGGAATGATTTAGGAGGGTCCAGAGAAAGTCTCTGAGAGACAGAATTCTTGTGACAGAGCTGCCAGAGCAGACAGACAGAGACATAGATTTTACTTTTGTGTGACAGTTACACTACATGAAAATACAAAAAGCTTAAAATGTCCTCTTTAATGAAGTACAATACAGTATAATGTCTTTATTTGTTACTAAAAAGTGAATTCATAAACACTTAAGTGTGCTGATAGGTGTGCACGTTATAAACCACTGATTAGATGTTTTTATACTTCTTAAATGCTAAATAGAAGGACTTAACGTCACCATAAATACAGATGATAGTGTATTCACGTAAGATCCAATCACTCACAGTAGGAATCTAATTGAGAAAACAAGTTTTCTTTATTCCGCCGTGTTTGTACTGGAAACCACAGGAAAGATGAGCACAATATAAGCAGCTTTGCGAATAAAGATGTATCTGTGGAAAAGTTGGCAGGTATGTAAAGCAGCTGTAGCTGTAGGTGATGTGGGAGGCAGACTAATGGGGCCAGCAAGGTGCCATCAGGTTTCGGCTTGTTGGAGGATGACTGACAGATGTTAGACAGTCATTTGACCTCCCACGGCTCAGCTCTGAGCGCTTTCCCAACAAAGCTGCTCCTCTTTGCCCTGAATGGTGGAATGTCTGCCGTTTCTGACTTAAAACGCTGCGGTGTGTTTGACTGTGAGCTGAGAGCTATGGCAGCAGTCTGTGGCAGCACCACGCGGGTCTGTCTACTCCGGAGATTATGTGTTGATGGTGAAGAAATAGGAAGGGAGAGGGAAATCACTGTGATATACAACCAGAGGAGCAGGGAACCTGTGAGAGAGTAAAGATTTTTTCCCCCCACTGCTTTCTTAGCTACTCTCTTTAAATTTTGTATACTGTCATGTCATTATTTTGTGTTAGCCCTGTTCCACTAAAGGAACATGTAACCTGTCACAGGTTCTGTTTTTGTTTCCACAGTACTCAGTCAGCAAGTTCCTAAATTTCCAGCTAGGTGGTCTTGAGGGAAAGAAATACAAGAAGGCAATTAATAATTTAGAGATGTGTTTAGGCAGCTAATGTTGTGTTTATATGATTATTTTTTTAACAGTCCTCCCATGTGCTTATGTCCAAGTGACTAAGACATTATTATGACTGGAGCAAAGGAGGAAGGAGAGAGATGAGGTGGATGGTGACCATTGTATGTTTCCTACCAGTGTTGTTTTTTTGGAAGCCTGATCACGATCGTGCTGTAACCTGAAACCTAAAATGATTGGACAAACCAAACATAAAGGATAAAGATAGTTTCAAACAATGATGGTTTTATCCTTTAGCAATAATAAAGAGCATAGATCTCACTATAGAATTAAATACTAGTCAAAAGAGTATGAAGTTCTGGCAGTGGACAACCCCGCAAATAGGTGTTGCCTTATAAAACGCAGTGAAAACACACCTTGAACTAAGACCTTACAGATCCTTATGTGTTCAGGTCAGACTTCAGAATGTTTCCACATCTCAGCTACATAAGTTTCCTTATTCATTCATTCAGTTTCAACAATTCTCAGCTACCTCTTCCCTTTTGTCTTCATTTGTTTCACAGTAGGCCTCCTCTCTTTCCTTTCTGCAAGGTACATCAAACAAAGACAAGTCGAACAACATCACCCTCAGCTTCCACCCTCAGAGATGTCAGAAGAAGTGGGAGGAATTTCGTCTGCCTGTCATCCATCTGTGCGTCTCAGCTCAGATGTGTGGACACGTTGGGACATGCGGTCACAGAGCAGGGCAGAAACTGCAATGAAGGGTAGGATGAGATTTCACAGATCCAGGAACAGGGGAACCAGTGAGTCACCAGTGTCATATCAGAGTGCGTCACAGCCTTCTGGTCGGATGGGGTGAAAGCTGTCCAGTTCTCAGAAGAGCCCCTCAGCAGCACGGAGAGGCATTCCCAGAATGCAGGCAAAGTAAACCTGGCACTAATAACAGCAATTTCAAAAGCAACACCTCACCTACGCCGATCACAATCATGTAATCAGCTCTACCGGGGGAAAAGGTTTGCTTCTATTGGAAATGCTGCACTCAGAAACTTCTACAACCTCATTTAACAACAGCTGTTTGAAATATTCTCAGCATAATAGACACAGTAAAGTTGGAATGGGTTTGTTTATTCTATCTATTTGGCTTTCATACTCCACTGTGACATTATTATTTTTAATATTTTACATATTGGCCCAGAAATATAGAGGCAGCACAAACACATTCAATGCATGTAAACTCTGTCAAATACAGGTTAAGTGAGTGAGTGTGTGTAACTTCCTCTTCACCAGAGATAGAGGCAAATGTCTACATGCAAACTTGGTTTGTTGAGAACAGTGCAGACCAGTAACATTCAGTGCTGCTGCAGGTCTGCCGAACCTGGTGTAACATGATCAGAATTCAGTGTCAGAATAAAAATTAGGATGCAGAGGCAGAGTCTGAACTTGTCTACACTGACTAATCCACAGGGTGAATTCAACCAAAAACACTCATTATAATGGGGCCGCGGAGACACAGCAATGAAAGCAACTAATCTTAATGGCTTGGTTTGTTTTCCTGTCGTTGTCTGTTGAGTTTTCAAAGCTGCTGCACGTCATCGCACCAGTCAAACCTTTAAAATCATCTAAAAACACTATATGATTGCTCTACCATTTATTTTTCTTAAATTCAAATACATGTTTTTTTCTGTTTTCTTTTCTTCACCTCATTCATTCTCCACTTTTAATAGTTACCTTACTCTGACAGATTGTACAATAACATTTTGAGTCTTGTCAGGCTGTGTGCCGAATGTCGGGTGACTGTCATAGCTATCCAGTGAAAACAGAGAACAGTATACAGTATGAGAGCAGAGACACACCATTGGCTCATTATTTTTGAAAAATCAGCAAACTAATAAACTTTGGTTCTAGTTCTGTGCATGAAAAAACTTGTGTTGTGCTCCCATTTGTCAGTTTTCTAATCTGTGTTTATAATCTGTGTTTCATCTATGCTAATGTGGTTTCATATAACGTTTTAGTTTAATTTAAAGTTAAATTAGCAGTTTTCAACAGCTGCGGTGACCATGTTATTAAATTCAGTTCAGATCCAAGATTCTGACGTCTGTGCATCCTGTTGTCTGAGTTGGGTGTTCTGCTGTTTAGCTTCTATTTTAAACAATCCAGGCCCCAACGAAGCAGATGTGGAGATGTGAGTGTGAGCTTCATTTGCTGTGCGGTGGAACAGTGAGAGCATGTAAGGATACTGACTACAGCACATGTTACAAATAAATGTTTAATGCATCTTAGGCTCAGGACGTAGCATGCAAGGAAGAACTCTCAGGCTGTTGTGTTTTTCAAGTTCAGGCCCACAGAAAACAGCAATCATTATGTTCCTGTGTACATTTCTAACTTTTTTTCCCATTTCTATCACTTTAGTGTAGCTAAAGCTAAACAGATAGCTTTCAACTTACTGTCAAACTCAGTGTTACTTAGAAACATGGGTGAGGCGATGCTCACAATTCCTTCCTGTGTGCATTTAGCTCTCACTCTGTCAAGCTTGCTGAAGCTGTGATCTGCATCTGAGCGGGAGAACAAAGTGTGCTTTAAATTTTCTCACCTCAGGTTTATATGAGCAGCCTGGAAAGCATCACACTCAATTCAGTTCACTTTAATAAACTGGCAGCAGCACTGAGGTGTCTGCACGGTGGATTATTCACCTCTCTGAGCTGGTGCTGATGAAGTTGTAGCTGATGCTCATTCGCTGTGATAAAATACTAAATGATTTGACCTCACTGCTGGCCTTTTACTATGATTTACATCAGGTGCTCTGGAAGTGAGCTCACAGTATCAGCGCAAAATCTGTACAGTGAGCACAGCAGGACAGCGACGGCATCATAAATCCCCTCTTAAAACAGCTGCCCATTGATCAATCATAATCATATGATTGTGCCGCACTCGCATTTAAATCAACTGGATTAATAACAGCAGAAACACTTGAGGAAAGATCAGAAGTGGAGGATGGGGGGGTGACTTTTACTGGCGACTATAAAAGATCACAAATCAGAGGCAGTCGATGCTGCTGGTTCACAAGATTATAACAATTGTGTGAAGCACACACACTAAGACACAGGGAGAGGAGGATTGATAGACAGAGCTTCAAGAACACATGAGAAAGGAGTTTATTTATCTGTAATTGTCGATTGTTATTTATTTTAATGGATTTTCCTCCATGTTGTATATCCCTGCTTTGGCAATTGTTTTACAACTTTACTACCAATTAAACTCTTTGAAACAGATGTACAGGCTGATGGAGGTGAGAGAAGAGAAAAGAATTTAAGAGAAGAGAAGCCAATCAATTAATATTTTAATCATTTCTTCCAAAGGACATCTTCAGATAGTTTGTTTTGTCCCTCGAACAGTCTAAGAACTACAGATATTTAATTTATCATAATATAAGACAAAGAAAATCTGCTAATCCTCATGATAGAGAAGCTGTAACTTATATTGGTATAAAAATAGCTGCAGATACATTTTCTGACAATTGACCAACAGTATAATATTTTGTTTGAGCTCTGCATTAAATAGCAGAGACATTACAAACCTAGCAGCAGTAATTGTGATTATATGTGTTTCAAATAAGAATGTAAATTCAATTAACTGCTGATTCCAGTTCAGTGTTCTCAGGTTACACTGACTTTCCTTTAACGTCCCATCTTTACTCATAGTTTAGCAAAACGTTAACGGCTAAAGCAGTGTAGCATTGATTGATTAATTTTATTATTATGTCATGTGTTTATGCCCAGAACACACAAGACACCAATTCAATTCAAATCCGTTTTATTTATAGCACCAAATTACAACAAAGGTCATCTCAAGGCACTTTACAGTGTAAGGTTTAAGACCTTTACAGAATAATGTAGAAAACCCAACAGTCCCACTTGAGCAAGCACTAGGCAACAGTGCAAAGGAAAAACTCCCTTTAACGGGAGAAACCTCCAGCAGAACCAGGCTCAGGGTGGGCGGCCATCTGCCTCGACTGGTGCCTCATCAATAGATGAGGACACTTAGATTCTAACGTCTGTGTGTAATTACACAAACAAAACTTCATGTCTTCTTTTACAGCATGTGAGAAGTAACCTGGAGCCAAAAATATATAATAAATGTTATAATCTGAAGTATTCTTCTGCCTCTAAGGAGCATTTTTTTGAAACATCAAACAGATGTACAAGGTATGGTTTTACTTGTTTCCTCCACAAACTAAAAACAGGTTCTGGTTGCTGAGCAATAAAGTTCCAGATTTGTATGTTGATGCTACTTGGACTCACTCAAAATGTCCTTCCTGTAAAGTCAATTGCACTTGAATCAACCTAATGATTAAGGCCTGCGTCTTAAAGGTCCTGAACACTGTTGACATGTCCTTGAGCAATTCAACTTGTTCAGCAAATGTAAGCCATGTTGAATAAGTGACAATTACAGTGTAATGTAATTGTAGGTGAAGAGAAAAGACAAGATACTGAGAATCAGTGAGGACAAAATGCTAATGGGAATGTCATTAGTTGTGCAGGTATTTTTACAAATTAAAACTTTGACTTCATGATGGAGAAGAGTAGATGTTAACAGTACTTGTACCATGAAGATCTCTATAAGATTTCATGACAATTCATCGTGATTTTTTAGATATTTCACTTTGGACTAATATGGTACACCGACAACACTATCTGTACTACTACTATATAAGTAACTGATAACACAGTATCAGGTTAGGTTCCTGTCCTGTTTGCATATCTTACAGTGTATTATCATGTTGCGGGCCGTTGACTGAGTGCTCTGTATTGAAATGCAGTACAGGCTGACTCACTTTTATGTTTGCAGGGCGTTGGGGGTCCTGATTGCCCTCCCAACCTGTTAAATGCACTTCAGCGCTGCTCTTAGCAACACACACACACACACACACACACACACACACACACACTACCAAAAATGCTGTTTCCAACCGCCCACCTACTCTTCCCTTCACCATCTCACATCACACTGGCATGAAAATCACCATATGCACAGAAGTTTTCTCTTTTTTGTAAATCATTTATGAAGAAAATCTGCTTTGTTCTGTGTTGTAGAATTTTTGTTCCACAGAGCTAGATCTTTGTAGTAAAGACACATACATCATCACAGTAATATAATATTTCCACATGTTCAAAAAACTGAGCCAAATGTGAGCAAATTAACTAATTGTTTCTTGAAAATAACATGTCACACAAATGTCACACAGCTCTCCAATCATTTAAAACTATCAAAACTTACACACAGAAAGATTCAGAAACATGATCTTTTCTGCAGGAATGTTGTGTGTAAGGAGAAATAGCAACAGCTGGAAGTGTTCTGCAGCCCATGTGAGCATCAGTCCATCCATCTTAAGCCATGATTATGTTCTCTGACAGAGGTAGTAGAAGATCTCCGCAGTGGGCATATGCAGTATAGTAAGTCATATTATTTGTGTACATCAAAATTTACTCTCTAATTTTATTTTAGTTTAACTTTTCCACCTCAGCCAAGTGTAAAAATGTTTTTGCGACAATTAATTTTTTCCTTTTTTTTCAATAAGTATGCGCACATACAAACCTTGTGTTGCTCAACAAAGGGAATGTTTCTGTAGGACAAAATTCAATTCATCATGATTAACTACAGTGTCAAAGCTTAGTCTGTCTGACCTGAATTTGGTCCCTACTGAATCTTGCACAAACATCACTAACAAATTTTATGTAACCTCGTATGTCCACATATTCTTTTTCTGACAGAAACTTACAAAGAAGAGGAAACAAAAAGCAAGCATTGTGTTTTTACTAAAAACATCAAGGAGTGGCTGGAACAAATGAAACGTTATTAATATAAATCTAATTAAAATCAACAAAACAAAATACGACACAAGGATGGACGAAGGGGAGAAGTTCCAGCAGCAAAGATTGACGTTTTGCATCCTTTGATATAGTACAGTACATAGACAAATCATGGTATTCATACATCCAAATCTGCAGTAAAACATACTGGGAAGAGCAATGCTTTGTTCTTCTGGTTTGTCCTCATATTTCAGGAGATATGAACAATACTTGAGCAAAGTTACTACAGTCTGATTTGATTTTGCACCTTGAGCTCATAAGGAAGCCTGTAAGCCTGTTTTCTTTCTGTCTCTGCTTTTATCTGGTCCCTGATATTCCTCCACTCCCAACATATGATATTAATCTTAACACCCTCACTCTCCTCTTGTTTGTACATGCCCTCATCTCCTTTCCTCCATTTTTTTCTCTTCACAAAAGTGTCTGGAAAAGATCACTCCCACCAATGTGCCGTGTGTATGTGTTTATGTGTGAGAGAGGCCTTTCCTCAGGCAAACAAAGTACTTGTCTTTTTGAGTGGAGCGAGAACTGGCAAACTGGGAAAATGCTCCCTTTTTAACGCAAGCTTAAGGCCTAGTTCTGGAAATTTTCAATACAGTTTTTGTACATTTAAATATTGTGATGAAGCCAGTGCCAAGTGATCTTTCAATATAACTACCAGTAGTGCCAAACCATAACTCAATAACCTCAGAATATCAAATGCAATGCATATGCAATAAACCAGCAACCTTTTTGTCAAACGAAGGAACGTTTGTGAAAGTTGTTACAATGAAGTGTTTCCAGTTGAGCTGCACATTTAGCTATTTCAATAGTTTATCCACTATTTTCCACAGTTACCGCAATATACATTAATCATTTATCCATTTGGGTATCTAACTGTTGCAACTGGTTAACCATTACTCTTAGCTAAATGCCATTTTTCTATGTTTATTTTTCCTTCCCTGATTGGAAATCACTGGTGCTCGTTTGATCCAAGTGTGGCCTCTGACCGAACTCTACAGCAGCGTATGCGAGACATTCATCTGCTCATGTTTGACGCAGTCAGGTCAACACTTAACACTAAAAAACAAACTATTAAACCGAAGTTTGTTCATTTTAAATAATTCAATCGATGTCCTCTTGTTCCTGAAAACTGCAGACCTCAGCAATAGTTGAGCAGTTTAGTAGATAAGGTTATTGAGAGATAGCAAAGTCTTTG
>JAUBNQ010000027.1:6183665-6193695 GCA_032353495.1 Ctenopoma kingsleyae | reverse complement strand
TAGGTGTGGATTAAGATAAATGTTTTAGCACTGGTTATAGTTAGTGGCAGCATTGTAGAGATATTTCTAGTATACTGATGTGTACAATATGGAAACCCTTTAAACAATACTAACACTAGGAGATACACATAAACTGGCCCTGAGAAAGTCAATCAAGGTTAAAGTAGTAATCCTTATAGCTCTTATATATCCATTACACAACGATTACTGTTATATTATTATCAGTGTTGTAAGCATTGGTAGCCAGGTGTACATCTCAGCTGGGCTCAAACCAACAAGCAGACTCTAACTCTGCCTTGTCCCTTCCCCCAGCTCTGAGATGATGCAGTGTGTTTGGGCTGCGTTATGACACAGAGCAAATACGGTGTAATAGATTGCAAATGAACTGCGCCACAGACACCTTCAATTAATCAAAAGGCAGATTGTCGTACTTTCTCTGTGCGACTGCAGAAAAAACAGGACTGAATCACACCTCTTTAAAATGAATGGATTGTATCTGCAGTTAATTATCATTTACTACTGGGTCTCTTTGGGATGCTTCCACAGCTTAAGGATACGGCTGGTGGAGCTGAATGGAGAGGAACTCTGCCGCGCTGGAATCAGAGATTGGCCTGCTGGTAATTACACTGTCATTGTTAAGAGGATCAATTCTATGTAATCAGAGCAATCTCATTGAAAATCGAGTGGTTGTTCAAAGCACTTTGACATGGAAACTTTACATTTTCAACAACATTTATTTGATAAAAAGTAATTCAGAGCAAATACAAGCTGATGGTTATGGAGTCTGATTGGGTTGGTTACAAACACATGTTTTTGCTACTCTTATTCTGGATGTCTGCAGTCTGCAGTGGCTTGAAAAGCTTAGTCAACAAAAAATTATCTCTAACTACAGGATAATAGGTCTAGGTTTACATTTGAAGATAATTTCAATCAATTTTGTCAATTAATCATCGATTAAGTGTGAGAGTATTGTGAGTTATCCACATCTAGACTGTAGAAATATATGACAAAGTAAATATAAAATATAATAAAATATATAAATAAAATAAAGTAAATATTTTCCATTTACAATAATATCAACCAGTGACATCAAGAAATCTTCAACTGTGAAAGGCCGATCAACTAATTGATCAACAGAAAATAGAAACATTTGACTACTTGTTTCAACTCTGTAAAGCAATAACAATGTCACTAAACTATAAATATCAAAATTTTGAATGATTTCCAGTCATTATTCTGAGTTACCTGTCTGTTGGCTGTAGCGTCATATTTAATGTATAGACATGAAAGTGGTTTTAATTTCCTCATCTAACACATAGCAAGAAAACAGAGTAAGTTTCTCTTATACTATGAAACATTATGAAGCAACCTGCGGACTTGAAAAGCAGCTTTGAATCATTTGAATTGATTTGCAGATACTTAACTGGTGAAACTTGTTAAACTACTGTCCTGCATTACTCACTTCATTTCTGTCCATATTTATAATTTTTATGTTTTAGTCATAGTTTTAATTATGACTAAAACACATGACTCAAGATATGACTGAATACATAGATGTTGTTTGATTTAATTACTCGTTGTTTTCACCTGTCATTCTTAATTATAAATGTCTGTAATGGTGGAGACAGAGTCACTTTTCAAGCCAACAGATGTTAAATGTTTTATCTGAAAAACACCAGTTTTTGGTGGACTAGTACTTTAAGCCTGTGTATATATTGCATTTTGTTTCATGCCAAAATCCTGTCACTAATATTATAATGCTGATTTACAGGAGCATGGCAATGTAGAAATGCTCGTGATAGCTGGCAGTCAGCAGACCTTGCCTACAGTATCATGCTGTGGTGAGTGGCAGTGCCACACAGTGTGCTTACACAAAGACTAGCCCAGGGTATGTTTTGAATTGATTTGTTCTCTGGTCATGTAGGATAAAGATAGACCCCACCCAACAGGACCAGCTGCAGCTAAACATAATGTGTGTAAATCAAGGCTAGAGCCACACACACGCATACATACTGTCCTGCTGGCTGTGATGATGATGATGATGATACGTCAGGGTCAGAGGATAATTATTATGTAGGAATTGAAACGTTGCTCCTCTTTAATGCATGTTCCATCTTTAATGTTTGTTCTTTATTTTATTTTTTTCTAATTTATAGCTGAGAGTCTTTGGATGCCCAGTGGGGGAGGTAGAGGGAATTACGTCCACTCAGAGTGGATGACAGCATTTATGGGAAAGTGCCACCAAAGTTTACAGCCCCTCTCCTATAGATCAAATCCAACCGAGCCATTAATCATACACTAAACCAATTACGGTGCCATCACCCGTCTCTACTATCCTTCTTATGTTGTGGATTGGAGTCAGTGTGCAGGCATTACATTTTTAATTGATCCTGTTTTTTAATAGCATTGCATCTACATATGTGGTGTTGTTGTAGATCTAAGTGCTAATATGATACCTGTATAACAGACCCGAAGCCACAGTTGAACATAATCAATAACCTCTACACTGAAATGCTGGTGAGTATGTTTACTGACTGAAAAACTGTAAAAAATGGCAACTTCAACAGTAACACACCCTAAGGTCGCAGTGCTACACTATCCTGCCTCAACCTAATCTGGAAATCTCTGGCCTGTAATTTGGCCTTAGTGGGCAATAGAGAGGGCAAGGTGGAGACCAATAAAACAGTCATGTTCAGGAGTGCAGTCCCAGTGGAGCTCCAGTGAAAAGCAGGCAAAATGAACTCCATCCATCGCCGGCTGCAGGGCAGAGTGACAGTGCAGTGCAATAGAGCTCAGTCACTTTACAAAGGCTGATATCAGATGAGGGGAAAGACAGCCCAGAGTAGTGACACCACGCTGACAGAGAAAGCTCAGTTTCTGCTTCAACAAGTGGCCCCGAATACACTCACCATCCATGCCGCTCCCAACTTGTATATATCTGTAATCCGACCTATGCAGCTGGACGTATTGTACAGTGAATTGGTGTCATAACAGTGTAATGCCACTTTAGGGCCGGGACATTAGCCTGGGTGGGCACACTCCAGCTGGGTAATCCTTATCTGATTGGACTACAAGACTAATCCCACTCTTCTACGCCACTCAGATCCGCTATCTGCCTCTCTGCTATAATACAGTCACAAACATCACCATTCAAACATGCCTAAGTATGAATGCACACTGCGCTGATACTCCCACATGCTTGTACATAAAATTATGAGGTAGGGTGTATGAACTGTGATCTGTGCTGACTGACATGAGCTGTAGGAGGCTGTGCTGAAGTGGTAGTCATTTTAGTTTAAAAAAAAAAAGGAAATTACAATTTATTTAAACAGTTTCCTCTTTCTACCAGAAAAATCCAGACACAGCCGTCTATATTGCTTCTGACTGTTATGAGCTCTCAGCAAAATGTGTTAGTCCTGAGTTTTTCCTCTAAGGTTGCATCTAGGCTGCTGCTGAGCATCTGATTGGTGGTGCTGGTTGGGGGGTACATGACCTGATCTCTTGCCTTGCTTTTTAAATAGTATACTTTGAGCTGGTCAAAATGTTAATATATCCTATAAATATCTCAGCATCTATTGGAGGGATGGGCACAGACACTATCCTGGGCACTATCCTAAACATTTTTGGTGATTTGCTGACTTCTTTAAGTGCCACCATGAGGTAAAGTGGTCCATGATTGCCTCAGCTGCAGTATGTGTTTAATGAAGTACTATAAGCAGCGCTAATTAGCAAAGGCAAACTAAGATAAGATGTGAACATGGTATGCATTACACCTGCTCAACATCAGCCTGTCAGCATGAAGACCACTGCCCTTCAGTGCAGAATCGCAGAGCTTCTAGCATGGCTGCAGACAGTTCAAGTGTAACTACTGAAATGAGCCAATTTCATCTCCTCAGATGTGACATTTTGTTGCTTGTGTTACATAACGTTTTTTCTTTAATCAGTTTGCAGATGTTACCTTTAGAAGACTAACAAGATGGCGCTGCTCTGCGGGCAACATGGAGGAGGATTTTTGCTGAACATTGTTTGTGTCACTGGTGCTTGGTAGTGACAATTTGGACTGTTCACGGGTTTGAATGAAAGGTTATACTTCTCTGTAACTGTTTTATGGCTGATCTTGTTTAGCCAAGTCCAACTGTGTGTTACAGACATGTACATTAACACTGGGCATACAGCAGGATGGGGCTCCTGGATTTGCAGCATCATGCTTCTTTAAAGTCATATCCTAGGAGTTACTAGGGCACTTTGGATCAGCCATGCACCAGGTCAGAAAGTGTGGCAGGAGACGTGACATCAGACAGTGGATCCGGAGAGCTGTAAGACTGCTGCTTCCAGGACGTTGCAATGTTGCAAACAAACAATCAGTCAGTACAGTACAATGAGATTTATTCTCAATAAATGCATAATGAAAAGGATGCAACAGCCTAAAAACCTCAAACATGCACTGCAAATTTCTTGAAAAACCTACTCAAATTCTGTCACAGGTTGAATTTGAGTTTACAGCTGTCAGGTGAGCATATCAGGTGACTGCGAGGAAGGGCCAGGACTGGTTAGGACAGGATATTAACAGGAAGTCCACTCACCTGCTCTCTGCTCAGACATTGTGCTTTATCAAGTCTGCGGTACCGTGAGTATTTCTCTCTCGCTCTCTACCTCTTTGTTGGCCGGTTATTGTAACACCGATTCACCGCTCGGGTGTTACAAGAGCAACACGTGTGCTTTCCAACCCCACTGTTCTTCCTCTGCATTTGGGTCGATCCCACACGCTACAAGGACGTTTGCTTACACTTTGTCTGTGTGCTATACACACACCTGACAACAGCATTGCGATGCCACTTTGTAACTCGTGCTCACTGAAAAACTGTGTAGGAGCCTGCTGTGATTATCGTGAGCCAGGTGCTCTTTACAGGAACATGGTGTTCCAGACACCTCTGATCAAAACTCTGGTAAAACTATGGTCATTTGTGTTTCTATTAACTACAGTTGGTGTCGTAACGTTGCTGTAAGGGACAGTATATATACCCTGATTTGAAATTGTTGTGTATCACTTTGAGACCACGTATCTACCAAGGGAGTTTACTAACATATTTTTGCGTGTTGTGTACATATCACCAAGTGGAAATGCCACGAGAGCAGTTAATCAAATTATAGACTGTTTCATCTGCATTTAAAAAACAAGCCAGATTTTAAGAGATTTTAATCAGTGTTTACTGGATAAATATCTGCCTGATTTTATGTGTTATAAAATATGTTAAGTGTAACACGAGGAATAATAATATTCTTGATAAGTGCCATGTAATAAGGATGCCTGTACAGCTAGAGCCAGATTCTCATCATTATGCTTTTCAGCTGCTTCCCACTTACAAGCCACTCTTTAAGTCCTGTAAACCAGTACCTCAGACCATAAATGTGTGGTCTGAAGACCACACTGAGGAGCTGAAAGGATGTTTTCTTCCAGAGTGCAGAAATTAATATGGCTACAGAATCAATAAGTATCAATAAGTCTATTTCTTTTTGTATTGACTAACTTCACATAAAACCCTATATCACAACAGAGATTATGGATTGGATTAAAAGAAAGAAAATAGCCTACAGCATGGGATTGAAGGCCGCACAGAATCATCTTAACCAGTCGAGAGCAGCAGGGCAACAACATGAGGATCGGGTGGAGGAAAAAATATTGACATGTGACACACAGAAACTGTGGGACTCAGTCAGAGTAATGACTAATTCACATTCTAAGCAGAAGCCTGTGTCTGTGGACAATGAGTCTGCAAAGGCAAATGAACTGAATGATTTTTAGATAGAATAAAATGTAATGCACTTGATGATGGGATTACAATAGACTCAGGTTTTTAAATGTATACATATTAATAGAGAAACACTACAGAGTCCATCCTGCAATATGGAATCACTAGTTGGTTTGGAAACACTACAGTCAAATCAACAGCTCAGATTGGTAGTTTAGTTTAGGACCGCGTGGAAGATTATGGAAGGATTAGGATAGGATCCTATCTGATTCATCACACGTGCTGAATTCTGACTGAACTCTGGAAGGAGGTGCAGCGTTCCCTTGTTCATGCACAATCATTATAAATATTCATTTGTTCCCTTGTTGGTTAAATTGATCAATGAGGGTCTTCTTGGGGATGGACACACAGATGGGAAATATCAGAGATAACTGAGCTTTTTTTTTAATAACATGATGTGATGGTTGTATTATGTGTGCAGTAACTTTCCTTGCTCCAAAGCAAGTTCACCTGAAGGAGACAATAAAAGCAACCTGAACCTGAACCTGAACCTGAGCCTGAATTTGAAAGACGCTACCTCTGGCTTTAGAAAACTGTCAGGAGGATTTTTTTCAGATATCAGTGCAATAATTGATCATGAAAATAAGTCTTACTCGCAGCCCTGAATTATGTTTAAACAAGAGTGTGAACTGTTATTACTGCAGGCAATTCCATTGCATATTTGTGATTTACAAGGAATGAGAAGCTTCATTTAATAAAACACAAAATATTGGAACTATGGTGGTCCTCCTTCATCATATAGTCCACCATTTCTCTTCTACACCTACTCCCTGACTCTGAGTCTTTCCTCTTGTAGCCACTGTGGAGCCTGAGGGTGGCGCTGTAATGAAGATGAATGCCTCAGATTAGCAGCAAATACACTGCAGTACACCTGGCTGAAACCGCAGGGGGGAGGCTCTTACAGATGTCCCAGATCAGACGGAGAAGCCGTGGACTCCAGGGCCCAATTTATCAGCAACACGTATGTCTGCTGTGTGCACTGTTCATGCTACACCAGTTGAATCTGCAGCCACGTGTGGTACCACAGTCATCGAACCTTCACACTTTAAACTTCAGACTTTAAAACTGCAATGTGCAAAATACTTAACAGCATCAACAGCTGAGTATAAGCTTTTCTTTTAGACTGAATTAGTAATAAATTGCCATCTGGCTTTTCAAACTGTACTGTGTCTCACTCAAATCATATCTTCACACCAAAATGTTTTCATCCAACTATTAACAAAATCTGGTAGGAAACCATCACAGATAAAATAAAAATGGTACGAAAGCTCCTGAAATGTGACATATTAATGTTGTTTTCAGCATAACATGATCTAGAGCTGGAACCACATGTTGGTTTTATTATTGGTTGTTATGTTGAATGTTTTCTGGAGTTAAAAAGAAAAGCATCAACTAAGCTGGAACCAGAGGATTTTGGATCACATAGATACAGAAACATAATGATGTTTTAATGTGACCACGTCACAAAGTCCATTAATACTTAAACAACAGATCTGAAAATGTGTAAATTCCTTTATAGTTTGAAGTAAACTATGTGTTTACTTTACTTACTAATTTTGCAAGCAAGTGCCCTTTAACATATCACAATCATATATCGCAATATTGATCTCAATAATCGCAATATGACTTTTTTCCAAATCGTGCAGCCCTAGGTCAGAGTTAAGACAAATAGTCAATGAATAAATTACAGGTAGATGAGTGTCAGAAATGTTATGAGCAACTATTTAGATAACTTATGAAAAATTCATAAAATGTTTGCTAATTTTCTTCTGTGGGTTTTGGGCTGTTGTTTGATCAAAACAAGATGTTCAAAGACATCACATTGTTTTGTGGGAAGCTGTGAATTTAGTTTCACTTTCATTTTAATCGACAATCAATTGATATTATTTAATAGTTTATAGCTGCAGTACACTGTAGATGCACAACTCTTTACTTTTCCAGGAGTGAGATGGTTGTGTTTCTCTGACAAAGAGAGAGTGGAGCAGAGGTCGAGGTGTTGAAGCACCCAGTGTGGGTATTCCCCTTTTGCTTTTTCACAGGCTGTCCTCTCCTCTCCTGTAGCTGGTTATACAAACACAAACCGTCGCCCACCTGTGTCCACTCTGTGAGCAGGATGTGTGGGCCTTCTCAGCCAAACACACAGTCTATGTTCCCAGCTGCGGTAGGAACGGAGGGCCTACTTCAACAGTTTGCAGCCCTGGTTTCTGCCTGATCACCAGCAAGACTTCATTTAAGCAGAGCTGGGGGAAAGATGAATGCTAGTCATTTTGGCTCTTTGAATTAATTGAGCTGAGCTGCGACTGAAGCCTAATTAACATCTGAAATGTTTAACTAGATATCTCTCCTCCTGACTCTCTATGCTGAACGAGGCTGGGTTTGCAGCAAGCAGCCTGCTTATCTCTGCCTCTCCCAGCTGCATCCGCTCCCTACTCCTCTGTTTTTCAGTTTCTCACTGATTTTGGGTATAAAATGTGCACACTACCTATAATTAAATGTACTCACTTTTTAGGACTCAATTTCCTGAGCAGGAAGCCGTCTGAATTAGAATTTAAATGAATCTGACCCCAGTAAGTAAACGCAGTGGCCGCCTTTTTCCACTCCTGCGCCTCTTCTGGGCCGGGGATCATTCATGAATCTCAAATGACAAATTGGAGTTTATTTCCTGCCGTTTTGATCCTGGATTCAAAGGAAGAGGCTTGTTGTGCCAATTTGAAAAGCAACACACACCAAGGTCAGAGTGCGATGTTTTGATCTCATCTTGACTCGTGCCGTTTTGTTTGCCAATTAAATAATGACCTCGCTGGGATAAAGGCCAGCCGCTGTCACAGTTACACTCTAGCTGTGATTAATCTTATGTATAGTAACCATTGTAGGAACAGTTTATACACCAGTGTCAGCACTCGGTGTTATTTATTTTATCAAAATAAGGTTAGCTGAGCTCTTTTTAAACACATCTGGAGTAAGCACAGTTTTCTGTTGTTGACACCCGAGCGGCTTCTCAGAAACAGCTGCGGCGCAAACACTGTCACCAGAAGCAGAACTGAAAATTGGATATCTGAATATGAGTAAAAATGAAGTTCATCACTGCAAGAGACACCTTTCACGCTGCTTTCATGCCATCATTTGTTCTGATAAAAATAGCAACGTCAGTGTCTCTAGGATGGAATTGTTACTTTAACCCACTGACTAAGCTTTGAGCAGAAGGTGCACAGAGTCTGGTTGCTTATTACAGGAGCCTGAGGAGCACAAAGTCAGACGCTGCAGCCTTTCAGGATTTCACAGCTAAGAAGATGAGCAGATTTGTAACGCTCTGTGCCCTCACAAGGTTACACTGCCTCACTCCCAAGTCAGCACCCAGTGCCTCCACTGGGGCATGACATGAAACACATTGCCTCCTTTTTGACGGAGCCGACTCTGGAGGTCATCTTGAAACCTGCAGGCACTCAGGATGCGAGTACCTGAGTGCCCGACAGGTCAAAGGTTACATGACAAGCAGCCCACCATCACCAAGGTTGTCAGGCGGGTCAGACAGAAGTGTCCACTGCCGCTGACTTCATTTTGGGGTCTACATTATGAAAACGAGCCGTCTGTCCAAACTGGGTCCACCTGCAGTTTCCCTTACCTAGGATTACAGCAGTCTATGGGTTTGTCAATATGTCAGACTGATATATGATGAAGGTTCCTCCTTAGCTACAGCTTGTAAATGTGACATTATTTAATTATTTAAACTCTGACTAGAGAAACCGCTCCAGAGCAGTGTGGGAGGCTTTAATGCAAGTCTGCAGTCAGAAACTTACTCCACACTGCCTGCAGAAGCCAAAAACCCTAACAGATCTGTATCAGTTTGAATTTGAATTGAGTTTCTATATGCAAGTTGTTTTTTTTTTTGCCTTGTGAAGCTTTAAAATGAAGTGCTGTCTAACAATATGTGTCATTTCAGGTGACTTTTCTGTGTTGGGTTAGAGAGAGAAAGAGAAAAAGTTAGTGGTGGTAGCAAAGGAAGTTCCTTCTCATCCCTTAAGTAATCTTTCTCTCAACTCTCAAGTGAAAGTTAAGTCCCTGTGATCTATATCTGACTTGTGTTGACCTCCTGAGCCTTTAAAATGAGGCAGTGCAACCTTGCAACATATCAAACAGTCCTTTTTCTTTCTTAGATCGTTTCATTTAAGGACCAATTTTTCACGAGAAAGGGAAGTTTAAGTAGTACAATCATTTCTTCA
>JAUBNQ010000027.1:6143060-6160012 GCA_032353495.1 Ctenopoma kingsleyae | reverse complement strand
GTGTTTAGAAGTCCTAGTGTTGTCTCTACCATGCTTCAATGTATTTAGCCCACACTCAAGAATAATCTTGGCCTATTCTGAATTATTAAGCTGATAAAACATAAGATCTGGGGGGGATTTGAGGAGACCTGGTCTTGTGTGTTGGGCTTATGTCTATGGGATTATGAAGACTGACATCTGTAGATATTTTATGTACAGAACTGTAAAAAACATCCATAGACAAAAATTAATGTCTATGAACACTGATTTCATGGCTTTAAATGATAAATCCATATATTACAAAATACCCTATGTGTATATATCACCCTGGATACAAGCAATGACCATTATTATAGTGATTGATGCAGAGATCGTTTTCATCAATCACACTCAAGCTTTGTGGTATAATGATAAAGTGACCAAACGTTACTAAACATAGGATCTTATTAAGCAAATTATATCTTAGCACTCACTCAGTAGAAGTTTAAGACATAATCTTTACTGTTGTCTCCTTAAAGAAAGTATTTTGCAATTTGATTCATAACCTGAAAGTGTGTTAAGTTACTGTAAGATGAACCAGGAAGCACTGATTAAAAAACATCACACAAAACTAGTGTCTACCTGTAGGCTACAGATGCCACCTCACTCTTGTCCATGTCCTCCTCCACAAATGGGTTGGAGTTTGGAAACTTGTGCCTCTCTCCACCCTAAAATGACACATCATCATTAAATAATTAATTCAGGCAGGTTTAGGAACATCTTCATGTCTCAGGTATGGGGCAACAAGATATAACTGGAGACACTGTTTAAAGCAGCTTAAGTTTGACTAGTCTGTAGAATTTAAGATACAGACAGCAGTCTGACTCTGTCCAAAGGTAACAAAACCCATCTACCCCTCATCTTCAAAGCTAAATAATTAACACATTGAATCTTACTTGTTTAATCTGTACAGAAACAACAACTTTTTCTTGGCCAGGAGAAGTAACATCTCCATCGGTTGGGACAGAAGCTAAATGGGTTTATAAAATATTCAATTAACACAGTAACATGATTCCAAAATTAGCAGGTTAATTGATGTGAGGTGAGGGCAACATGACTGGGCTCAGTCTACGCAAGCAATGATGGATTCATTGTGAATCATCACTTTGTACCAAACTCTGAATTCAGTTAAACATTTCTCAGTGCAAGATCCTAAAGAATTCAGATGACACTGTGAAAAGAATTAAGGAGTTCAGGGAAATCTCAGTGCCTAAAGGCCAAGGGCAATATTTGCAGGAATAATTTGAAATATGCAATAAAATTTAAAATCAAATTTAAAATTTGACTGATCTTACCATGCGCAAACACTGCTGGCTGAAGTTGTGGTTGATGTACGTGGCCTCCATCGCCAGGTTACGGGGAGAGTTGAAGGAGTTGCCCTCATCCTGTGGTGGCTCGTTGGCCGTCTCGCTCACGGTTAGCAAATCTGAGAGAACAGTTACAGTTGTTACAGTGTGTAAATAACAACAAGGAGTAAAACTGCAAATCAACTGCATGAATACTGAAAATTCTCAAACAGTGGTCACTGAATGATCTCAGTGTCAGACAGAAAAATAACCTAACTACAATACAAACACCAACTTCCACTACGTTAACTGGTTGCGTGGAACCCCAAAACTGCCAGAATAGCTATTGCTGCATGGTTGCTGGTTTTGCCTTTTATTCTTTGACCTACTATGAATGAAGACATAATTTCTGTCAAAAAGACAAATGAACAACAGCAGGGATGTAACATGTTGACTTAATGCTTAACATGTCAGCTATTGTTATAGACTCCAGGTAATTTCGCCCACCTCAACTCGCCTCTATGTTGTGATACTGCTGACGGACACGGCTACTGTTTCGTAAAGTTTTCTTTGAGAATTTGTGGTGAGACTAACACTAAATACAAAACCTCACCGAAATCAGAGTTGTCTCTCTTGTCAAAGAACAGCTTGTTTCCCACTCTCTGCACAATAATGTCCCAGGAGTTGACTGAGCGTGTGCAGCACATCAGGGTAGCCAAGATGGCATCAGTGGCAAACACGTTGCCCTGAGTTTTTGCCAGCTGGAAAAAAGAACAGGATATTTATTATTGTGAATTCACAACAAACTGTGCTATGACTGCAAAGGTCATGTTGTGTTTACTGAACAGTTTAATATGTACAAAAATCACTGAACCTTGCGGATCACAGGGTCATCGGTAGTAGTGACAGTGTGGAAGATCCTCTTGATGCTTTTCAGTGGCTTTTCATTGCGGGTGGTGATCCGATCAAAGGCCTTATCGTAGTACTCCAAAGCACCACAGCACTCACTGTAGGAAACAGCAAACAAGAATTTGCCATCTTCTCCATTACCCCCTGAAACAAGCGCACTGACTGATGAAGGACAAAGAGTCGTTTCACTTACATGTCCAAGGGGTCAGCCACCTCCATGTATCTCATCTTCATTAGTCTGGGGAAGTCCATCTCCTCTTTCACCTCCCAGTCGCTCCTCACCTCCACAGAGGAATCTCTGGGCTTCAGCTGAGCCTTGGTGAACATGGACGTACCAGAAAGAGAGAGAAGAGAGAAGAAACGTTTATGAATCCATGTTTGCAAAAAGCCCTCAACACAGCAATAAACACACACCTACAGGAACACAGAAACTATTTTCTCACTCACAAATTACATGAATATCACAACTTTGTATGCATACTTTAATATCCTGGGATTTGTTCTTGCTTATACACTGTTGAAATCAATTAACTGATCATTACCTGAGACTTCTGGTCCCACTTCTGACGGACACCAAACTGCTTTTGAAACTTCTTCTGCAGACGCATACGATCCCTGAAAAGACAACAGGTTTGGGTTAAGTCCCTACAACACGACCAGCTGTCAACAAAAAAATGTTCAAGTGTAAAAACTAGGATCCTTCTCCTTGACATATGAAGCCCAGAAAAACAAACACAGAGCTTTGACAGAATCTCACCTCTCCTTTTGCTTGGCGCTCTTCGGGAGAGTCTGCATGTTGAACTGGGTCAGGTTCCTGCGATCCTTGTCTCTACGCAGGTTCCTCTGTAGTTAAAATATTCAACATGTCATGTTTTGTCATCAACATGACAAAGTTTGACATTTCTGCAGGATTTGCCAAATAATTTAATTGATATCTGTTTCATTCCAAAACCTGCAGGCAGCCTACTTGAGGAAAAGAGTGACATTCAGTGTTTCTGCAGCCTTGTTTTCTTTTACCTGAGCAAACCTCATGCGGTTCCTCTGGTAGGCGGTCTTCTGTGTCTTCGCAGTATCCACCAGCTGGAAGCTTGTCTCATCTTCCTCATGAAAATAGGCGTACTGACTGCCGCCTCCAAACTGAGAGGAATACTTATCTGAACACAAAATAAACACAGAGCTGCATAAGAAATCAACTTGAAACAAAAGAAGATTAGAAGAGATACTTCTAATCTTCTACTTAAGTAAAACTATTAATGCCACAGTATAGACTCGTTACGTATTACAGTAAAATTATGTATGTGAAAGTAATATATATTATACTTATTGATAAATGTATTTATTAATCTATATATAATTTATTTATTATTATTGATTAATTTATTAATCAATAGGTATAATTAATTAAGCATTAATGTATAATCAACATTGTTGGAGCTGGCAAAGGTGGAGCTGATTCTAACAGATGGTTTAATCCATAATTCACCATCATTTATTAATGTATTATATTTTGTATAAAATATTTGCATTTGCTAAATAAATGCAAGTTGTAAAAGAATTAAAGCAGTATAAAAAGTATTACTTTTCTCTCTTAACTGTGCACTAATAGTACTTCAAGGGTTTCAACTTCACTGGTTTTAGAAACATCTTGACAAAGGAGCACAGATAGAGAGGAAGCTGACGGTGGCACATTTGGAGAGATTCCTATTAATTTATCTATATCCACTGCCCTTAGAAATAAATAAATGCATAAGCTTATACTGAATTTATGAGACATTGTGTACCACTGTCTCTTACTTGTGTATCTCTTGTCTTGATAAGTTGCTCCAGTCCAGTCAGCGACCTAACAGACACAACAGACACTGTGAGGAAAACTGTGGTAAACTTAATCAGAAGAGAAGTGAGTTGGGAGGGAGAACAAACCTTTCCCAAACGATCTCCTTTGCTGAAAGGCTGGTAAGGCATGTCTTTAAACTTCTCTGGGACCGCACATGGACCCCATCCGGACGGGTTGTCCTGGATCACAGGGGCGTGAAACTTCGCCATGACCTGAGATCAGAGTGAAAAAGACATAACTTCAGTGACCAAGCAGAAAAAAAAGTCCAGATCCAAAAAAACAATGTCTCACTCGTGTAAAGGGTCTCAGTCAACGAGTAGCACTGATTTCTCCAGCAATGCACTAAATCAAATAGGCACTGATCAGCTTGCGCAGTGGGCTAATCATCATTGACCCCTAAACATTAATATATAAGCTGGTAGATCTCCACAGACATGTAACTTGCCCAATTGATCTTACCAATCTGTAACACTGAACAAATACAGGAGGTGAATACAAAAATATGAAGAATGATATGAGATAACAGAAGAGCTAAAGAGGGAGTAGAAGAGCTATAAGTCTTAGTTTTCTTATGAGTAAGAAGAAAAACTAATGTTTGTCCCTGTGTAACGTTATTATATATGTATAATATATATTTATTTTACTGCAATAAACATCCTATGAATATCCTACTGAACTGTCTGATTAAAAAATTTGATCATAAATCCTAAATGTACTCAGTGCATGGAAACTCATGACACAAATAAAAAGTAAACATATGGACTAAATCTTCATAAAAGAAAAACAAGTTTTAACTTAAGACAAAAGCCAATAAAATTTTTGGTGAGGGATGTAATTGAAATGAAGTGACACTACTCATCTACAGTGCTGTGAAAAAAAAACAGCATGTTGTATTTTACTTGGGTTATCTTTGTGCAAAATGAAAATCTGTATGATGACCTGAATCCTTCAGGTTTAACAAATATGCCAAAAAAAAAAAAAAATCTGTATCAGTACAGCACTGTACAATCACATGACTGTTACTGTCAGAATTCATGATGTATCAGAGTACACACTGAAAATATGTGTTCTCAAATGACAGTGTCCTATCTGTACACTTTAACAGCAACAGGTGTGAAATAAATACTATGCTGAATTAATTTGTCACACCTAGACAACATCAAATTATGTTAAGATCAACAACAGACTATTCCAAATAGGTCCACTATTATTTCAGACATATTAAAACCTACTTAAAATTCAGATTATAAAATCTCTATTCTATTTCTGAAAACATATTCAAAAACTACGTTTTCTCCATGCAGATCACAATCGGTCAGGTGGGTAAAAACTACAATTATAAGGCAAATATTTCAGCACAAAAACTAAGATTTAAATTTACTTTATTGTTAATTCAAAGAAGAAATTCACCTTATTCAAAATATCGTTTCCTATCGTATCGTTTAAGTGTCGTTCACTCAGTATTGTCGTTTCACCAGTGGACATCTGGTACCACTGGCTAACGTTAACATTAGCTAGATTCACTGATATAACCACATGATAGCAGGAATGACAAATGTCCCAAGAGCCACAACTACGTCGAAGAAAAGGCGCAGTGTGGTGAACTACTGGCCTCATTTCAAACAAACAGAACTAAGTTTTCTTTTTCATCGCGGATTTTGTGGCAGGTTTTTTTCTCGATTAGCTAATAGTTGCTAACGGCGGCTACTGCTAATCATCCTGCCAGGTGGCCGCGCTAGCGAGGCTAAGCTAAAAGGGTGGCGGACTACAAACACCTACACAGCTCTCTCTTCTGTTTAGCTTGATACACAGCAGAAAACACTCATTTTTCATACGTCTGTACATACTTTACTGTATTCTTGCCGTTAACGATGCGAGACTCCTTGAAGGCTTTTAATCCAACCGGTCTTCAAATGGTCCAAATCCCCGACAGAGCGCCGGTGTGAAAGGAAGTGGTGAACTACCGTAAACTGGAAACATGTTCCTGCCGTATTAGGACCACAACTGGCGTAACTCTGGATGAGTGAAGAAGGAGTAGTGTTAACGTAGAGCTCAATGATTTTTAACAGAAACATGAACATAACTTTGAAGGCTTATGGTCCTTATAATAATACAGTGCATATTTGGAAAACAGCCAAGTGTTTTTGTTTGGATTGACCACACGTTTTAAGCGGAAAATCGGAAATATCGTTAGGCCAACTTGATTACAGTGGTATGTGGTTGTAATTACTCCCTGTGATCACCAGAGGGCAGGAATACACACATTTTCCAAAATCTAAATAAATAAAAAAAAAACAAGCGAAGCGCAGCAGAGTAATCAACAGCTTGCAACTATTTTCTTCCCTTTAAAACTATTTTACATTTCCACAGGGGGTACGTATGTGTATTCTTGGAGGAGTTTAATCTATAGCCTAAACATGGCTACTTATTGTATTGCTGACCTGGTTTTAACAGTGAAAAAGTGCTGCAATATTGTGCTGGACTGTGAGAGTTTCAGAGAGATAAGTCTTTCTGAGTGTGCATTGTTCATATCATCTTCTTCCTTGTCATTTTACATTATGCACAAATAGCATGAAGTCAGTGGGTAAGAAACACATTACATAAGCTTTATTTATTATCAGTGCAGTGTTTGTCTTTTGACTTTACAGGTAAATGGTGGTGTTGACCTTGCTCACACACACAAACTAGTGTCAGACGGGTGTAAATCAGACACATCACTTTTGTGTGTGTGTGTGTTCACAATTCTGTACTTTTTCATAAAAAAAATCTGAGCATCTCATTCAAGCTCTGTGGGGCCAACACACTGATCTTCTCTACTGTCACTCAGGAGGCCTTGGGTGTGTTTTCTAAATTAATCCCTGGATCCAATTAAGATGTTGTTCATGCACTGCAAAGGTCAGGAAATCTGATTAATAAACATACAGCTGGTCGACTGTGTGATGGATGCTGGTTACATTTAGAGGAAATATTTCCTGTGGGATTCACCAACAGCAGCAGTGGTTGTTGATGCTGCTCATGTATCAGTCAGGTGATGAATGAAGCAGCCATCTTTGCATCTGATGTTTTCAACATCTGCGTTCGTTTACACTTCATTTGATGAGTAGTTTCTCTTTATCCATTACAAACCATCACTTGTAATACAGTAGTATGCTTCAGCTACAGCATAATCTCTGCAAGACACCAAACAGCAACAACACCAGAATGTGAATTTTGCCATTTGACATGTTTTCTGCGTTGCATCATAATCTAGCAGCTGGGCTCTGAGTCATCTCAAACATGGTCACTGTCATTCTTCAGGGATTTTTGGAGCAGCACTGACAACAGATGGTAAATACAATATGTGGATAAATGACATTCATTATGCATCTAAATGGGGAAATGTGACTGATAATTTCTGTAGACTTTTGGATTTTGTCATTTTCAGTAGAATATCTTGAAAACAGTTGGCTGTGGTAATTTTATTCATTCATTCATTTGCCCCTTAAGGCTAATTGCAATAACTTTGGTGATTTTCTGATGTTTAATCGAGTGCCACCATCGCACGGGGACAATGAAACTTATTTTCCTAAAGTTTCTGATATGCAGCACTGTAGAATGTAGACCAGACAAGCAGTTCTCACGATGAAGCATAATTACACCTTTACTCTTGCAGCCCTTAGTTTTTAATTTTAGAAATAAAATGTATGATATAGAGAACTGTGAAAAAGCTTTCCATCTTTGGAACATCAAGGAGGCATTATTAATTGCTCTAAAACTAATTCCACAGGATGATAACAAGCCCAAACAACAGAACTCATGTCAGCTACAATAAGCACAATGGGCCTCATTCACAAATATTAATATTAAGATTTTTTTTTAAACCTGTTCTTAAGAGAAGTTCTAAGATGAAATCTACATATCATTCATGTTCTCAAACTGCAAATTTGCTCATACACTGTACCTTTATTGGTTGTTGTTTCTATTTAGCAGGTGAATGCTCAGTGCCCATAAAAGGGCACGTGAATGTGGGGCCGTTGGCACACACAGGTCACACAAGTCACACAAGTCTCTCACAGAAATTGAAAAGGAAAATTGAAAATGGTTCCCAAATTATTTGAACTATATACTATACCCAAATAAAAGAATTATTTTATGAATTACAATATTAACTATTTTCACACACCATAGAAATATTTGTCTTGTAAAGACACTATTTACTTGTCATATAATATGGTTCTTATATTGCTAGAGGAGGACAGGAGAGTTGCGAGTCAGATTTTGAAAACCAAATAAACCATTAATCTTTTATGGTGTGCTGGATCTGAACTTTTCAAGTGGCTGAACAGAATATATACCAGTCCACATGAAAATCTGTTGTACAGAAATATATACAGCAAAACTGTGGGTTCATACATACTGTATACATTAAAAAAAAAAAAAAAAAAAAAATTCAAACTCAGTGTGCTTCTTGTCTTTCATGTGTCTCTATTTTATTATCCATAGATGTTTTTACACATATTACAAATGTCTGTAAGTGTTTTAGAATTTAAAATACTGTTCAAATATTAACACTTTGGACTTTGTTTCTCTGAAATATTTTAGGGATCAGTAGAAATTGACCTGGGTTTGGTTGGGAAACTCCACTCCTGGCCAGAACTCAAAGCAGGCTTTTCAATACCTGGAGACCAAAGAGGGTTCAGCTAAATCCTGAAGACCAGGATTACTCAGTCACATGTTTTGATTGCTTGAATAAATTCCTTTACTTCATCTCTTTGGGAATCGTAATGTTACACCAGAAACTGCAACACTGAGCAGAGACTAAAACCACTGTTAATTTCTGGTAGCCTAATTAATACATGGTGGTCACTCAGTAGTTTAATATTAAATAATATATTCCATAAATATTACTGCACAATAATTAAACATTTGAAAAAATGAGCTCATTTGCTTTCTTTGTGAGGTTTACATCAGAGGACTGACACTATGCTCTTGTCTGTACAGCAAATGAATGAAGCTACAGCCAGTGACCTGTTATTCCAGTCTTAGCATAAAGACTGGAAACAGGGAAATATTTAGTCTGGCAACAATATCCACCAGTCAGCTCCTCTAAAGCTCAGTAACTAACAGGTTATAGTAAGCAAGAAAAATGTGGAGTGGTTTTGTATTGAAACACAGCTTTAAGAAATTTGAATATTATAAAATTTTATTTTGTATTTTTTTTTACCTGCTATACTGAAAACAAGACAAATCACAATGTATTCACTGAAATATATCTTTAATTTCTTCTTACCTTTATCACACTTTAATATGTTCAATGACAGATTTGACGTTATGGCACAAAACATGAAACTTGCTATCAAGGAACCCAAACAACAACAGAAAACAAACCAGTGTGCACAATATACAATATATACACAGCCTGCATCCAGTATAATTATGTTGTAGGTTTCCCCTGATGGTTTGAATTTATCCCCATTTTGTGAAAATAAAACAAACAGTATTACAGTGTAATCTCTGCTGCAGAGACTTTGATGAGATGTATCTCCCACTGGAAAACTGTTCCTGCACTCAAATGAGCAGCACCACTTCAGTTAAATACACCAAGTAATAAAGAGTCCCACTCCGTTAGCATTACTAATGATGCATTTTAAGACTTTTTATGAATCCCGATTACACCATAGCGCAGATAATACACAAGCACTATTCTATTTTTGTGTGTTCTGTTTGCTAGTGTTTGTGCACGTGTGTGTTAATGCGAATCAGAATAATCTTGCTTGAGTGAAATATTTAATCAGATTGAACACTGACATTTATTTAGATCATGTGTGGACCTTGTTGTGTTCATCCTCTTGAGCTCGTGATAGTGTTTGCTCTGGGTTTCCATAGCTGCTCCTGCCAAAAAAGTGAATAATAGGCTATTAGAGTTAACTTGAGTCTTGTCCATATTGTACGTGGGTGAGAGCCTGTAGGCAGAGAATCACACTGAGTCATAGCGATGCCACCAGCAGATCCATCAACTGACTATCACCTCTACATTTACAGTAAGCACAGGTGGGTTATCACTGCGGGAAACTGGGGATCACACAGACAGCTCAAACCGGCAATATTTATAGACAAGCACACACATGCACACTACCAAACAGAACGCACAGCCCTTCCCAGCTGTACTCACCCTGAACAAATCTCCACTCTCATCAAACTGCAAACCCCACAGGCCTGGCAAATAAAGTATCAGCCAGGCAAATCCCTTTTTAATGTGCCTTTAATGATGGTTTTACGCTCCTCAGTGGATTTCTGCAGAAGGGCGTGTGTGGGCGTGTGGGCTGAAGACTGGTAGAAAGCAGCAGCAGCAACACAGTAACACTGAGCAGAAGCATTGTTTCACTGTATTTAAAGCCAGCTAACTACAGTATAACATGGCTGGCAGCAGATTGTGTGTTGTGCTAACACTCATGAATGAGAGGTGAATTTTTTGATGAATGAAGATGAGTTGTTCTCCCATTTGCTCTGACTTAGATTATTTTAATTAACTCATCAGTATAGAGTAAGTACAGTAGTGAGTACATTTACTGAAGTACAGTACAGACATTATGTGCCAAAAGGTTTGTGACCGTTCTTACTGAAGCCCAGTATTTATGTTAAATGATGATTTGAACAGAACAACAGAATTCTGCTGTAAGTTTCCTCTGATAGTTGCTTTCTAAACCCAGCCTTGAAAGAGAACCTTTCTCAACAGCAGTTTGTGTAGTTTGCTTTATATGTTTAGCTAAAGATGGTTAATTTAATGCTTTTGTCACTATCAGCCCTTAACAAACCATAATATAGATTTTGCAGGAAAAGTTATTTGAAGTTGAAAGAAAAGGGTCTGTAGAAAAGATTTCTGTACAAATTACTGTTTAATTTAATTAAAATCATCAAATGGTTTCATAGGTTTCATCCCATAGGGTTCATTTCGTATGGCAGCTGTTGTAGTGGACAATGATTTGTATTAACCCTAACCCCAGCCTTGGTGGAACAGAGGTCATACCTTTGACTGCCACAGCCGGCTTGATAGGCAGCTTTGTTCATTTTCTAGTTTGGGAGCCACTACTGTTAGGAACTCTTCTGTTACGAGAAAGTTCCTGAATTATTTCCTTTGACCTGTCTTACCAGAGAAAATGTTTCAAAATGAATTAGTGTGATTATAAGACAGCTACATCACTACAGTTTCACAAATAATTGTCACCGATTGCAATTACATTTTTTACTGCTCTTGCTTAGGTTTCAACCAGCAAATCAGAGGAAATTATCTTATGCTGCAAGTCGCAATTTGCATGCAGCAAAGGTTAGAAATATTTATTTAGACAGCAAAATGCCATAAAGAAAGCAAAGAAAAGTCACACATTCAAATCACACATTCAAAATATAAAGATGTCATGAAATGCGTAAGACGCAGGACATGAAGGGCAGATAAAAAACTGAAAGTTTGAAATCAGTTTAGAAATGGTATCAGAAAAGGTTTAAGAATCACTGCCATGTATTGTTATGTTTGTTATACATCAGTGCTTAATTAATCTACTTCACGGACTTCTGTCCCTATCTCAGTCTAACTACATTTTCAGTCATGACAAATGACAAACAGACAAATTACACAACTGTGTCACTTTCAACAAACTGTAGTATACAGTATTAATACACCACCACAAAACCAGTGTGATTTGAACAGTTGTGAAATTTATAGTTTACATAGTTTTTACATGATAATTCATTTTCCTGAAATAGTATCTACAGTTCACTACCTAGAAGTTCTGATAACATATCATATTAACTTTTAATATTTGCCAGTGTTGTAGTTTGACAGGATTTATTTAAAACATCAGCACAAAATGATCCAGAATGACCCTGTTTAATCTACTGATATGTTATTTGTATGCTTTTAACAAAAGATAAAACAGATGATAAAAAACATGAATTAATTCACACGAATTTCTTATCAGTCACTAAACATGTCAAAGTAAGACATCAGTCCAGGATGGAGAGTTATCACACACCATTTTAGGCTTTCAGGAAGTAGATCATTTTTCAAACTACAGCGTTAGAGACAAGTTAGTTTCTTCAGAATTTCAGCCACAACACCTGAGATCATGGCCTGAATGTAAGCTGTATACATGTAAGCCAATATTAATTCATAGGTTTGTATATGATCGGTAAGAAGTAACGTGAAGGAATGTCTAATTTAAGAACAACTTTTTTCTACTGATTAATTCTTAAGTAACAGAAGTGATTTAAGAGACTATACTCTTACATTTTGTAGCTGATTATGTGCACCAATCCTCGTGAGCTGCTGTATCCCCTTTAAACGTGTATCATGAATACTGATCACATGAGGACGAGCAGGAGCTTGTTGAATTCTGACAAGTGTGTCAGAAAAATGAGTTTGATGTGAGACTTATTTACTGTACATAATTTTCACTTTCCTCAAAACATTTGGGCAAATAAATCATGTATTCAGATTATAAGATATTATAATTATGATCTGTATTTAAAAAAAGAATGAATTTATAAACATGATATAATTTAACTATATCACCAAAACACATTCTGCCTGTCAAAACGTTTCATGTGTATTCAGATCAGCCAAGTCCTATGAACGCTGTGGTTAAACTAATGTGAGTACAGTACAAATGCAATGTTTAGGGGAAAACACAACTTAAAGGGTGACACTGATTTTCAACTTCCTGCCTATAATTCTAATTTTGGGGTACTTGCACATGACTTGCATATGACTGATACTAAACTATTAATTCACATCACTCGTTTAAGGTTGCGATAAAACCCGATTTAGTGCAAAAAATAAATAAATAAAAGAAATTCAAAAATCAAAAGTGACTTAAAGGATGAGAAAAATGTTTATTAGCTGTATTTATACTAACATTTCATAACTGAAACTACACTCTGTTTTGTCACCTAACCCTAACCACAGAGGGCAATGTGATGTGAATTGTTTGTGAGCATAAACCAGGCAGCAATTACCGGTCCCCTAAAACATGACAGGCAAAACAAATTAGTAGTATATACACATTTGTATCTAAAATAAAGTCATTGCATGTCATAGATGTAGTTCATGCTTACTTATTAAGCACAGCCACATTTGAGCCAAATTATTTTCATATCATGAAATAAAAAGGCTTAATATACACTGATCAACACAATACATGTGATAAAAGCAAATAAAGGCACAGATCTGTACATTTAGTCATGCATATATATATATATATATATATATATATATAAGTACACATTATAAACCGTCATACTTTCTGCTTACTGATGAAACTCTAAAGAAACTCCATCAAACTGTTAGGTCCAGTCTGAAAGTGTTCATTAAGGGGATTTTTTCACTACATTCGTTCATGTTTTTCATTACAAACACCTCTATGTTGTGGATTAGTGTTGTAATACTGAGCTCACTTTAACTAAGCTTACTGTCCTTATTTTACATTATAAATAACTAATCTCCAATGAGGGGCTCTGTTCTGAGTTTTCCTCTGGCAGAGTTTTAATGTTCCCATTTTTGGCTCCATTGAGAAGTAAGGGCACAGTCAGTGTGGATCCATTGACCAAATCCTTCCCTTTCACGTCCCCAGCTTTGTCCTTCTTTTCTGGGGATGACATCTCTCTTGCTCCTGGAGTTGCTCCTTTCTCTGACAACAGTGGCTGCGAGTTCTCTGGCTGGAAGCTGCTGTTGCCATTCTGGGCGATTCTGTAGATTTGAGTCATTTCTGAGACATCTTCCTCATCGTCGTCCTCTTCATCCCTGATCACCCGCCTCAGGCTCTCCCTTGGCATGAGCGCCCTCCTGCCCTCCTCCTGCTGCTGCTGGCGCTCCATGGGCTCATGATTCTCCACCCTTCTTGTGGAGCGGCAGAGTGCTTTCCGGAAACCCCTCTTGAAGTTATCCGACAAAAAGCCATAGACAATAGGGTTGGCGCAGCTGTTAGCGTAGCCGAGCACGACAACAAAATAATAAAGACCCTTGTACTCTGGGGGAAGGGACACCAGCAGGTTGATGATGTTGAGGGCATAGAAAGGCAGCCAGCAGAAGACAAACACAGCAACAACAATCACAACCATTCGTGTCACTTTCCGCTCTGATTTCCTTCTCTTGGTTGAGGTGGCGTGGACTTTTTTACCCGAACTGCGGATCTTGATGACAATGAGCAGGTAGCATAGGCAGATGATAAGAAGAGGACAGAAGAATCCAACAGTAGAGGTGTAGATGATAAAGGCTGCCTGCCAGATGTTAGCTGGCTGAGGCCAGGCGATGTTGCACATGCCTCCTACCTTGTGGATGTTGGCAAAGATTACCACAGGCAAGACAACAAGAAACGAGAGTGCCCACACGGTGCCATTTACCACTTTGGCCACCTGAGGGCGCCGCCACTTTGAAGACCGAATTGGGTGGACCACAGCGAGGTAGCGATCGATGCTCATCACGGTGAGGCAGAAGATGCTGGTGAATTGGTTGATGGAGTCAACAGTCATGACCAGTCGACACATGAAGGAGCCAAAGGGCCACGACTGGAGGGTGTTCTGCACTGCCAGGAAAGGCAGGCCGAGCATGAAGAGCTCATCAGCGATGGCTAAGTTGAGGATGTAAATGTTGGTCACTGATTCTATCTTTGAGTAGTGCAGCACAATGTGGATGACTAAAGTGTTACCACCCAGGCCAATGATACAAACAATTATGTAGATGAGTGGGATGAGGATCCCTGCCACGCTGGGCCCCGAAGAGACATCAGGGACGGTGGAGTTGGTGGAGTTGAACAGCGTTTCGTTCAGATCACTGTTGTTGAACATGAGCAGAAACAGGGGGAGTCCAGGCGAGGTGCTGGCGAAGCTGCCATTCGCCCACATTTCATCCATCATCTCCAGCACGGGAAGCGAGAAGTCACCCATAGATGTGCTCTTTCCTGTTGTTTTGTCCTTCTGCTGTCTCAGCTCCCACCCATCTGTTCTGTTGGAAGAAAAAAATTATCTGAATAAACTCTTCATTTTTCATGTTTGTTTCATCTCTGATGAGACTCAAAAGAAAATAAATTTAAAAAACAAGTAAAAAAATACAAGTATTTTGTTCAGGAAGCGTACAGGCCAAACAACCTTAACTCACTGACTCTTGGCCAAAAAAATTTGTGAAGTGAGGGAGACATGTCCTTCCATCTGTGAAATACTTCTACCCTCAATACACTGCAACATTTTGACAGCAACCAACAGGATGTATCTTTACAGTCCCCCTCATGTATTTTCTCTTCTTGATACACGTAACACAATGATGGTGAAGTAGTACGTTGTAATACTGTCCCTGAATATCATGATGTCAACATGTGATGTGATTTGTACTTGATTTGTACAGCCTTTTTGCACATAATACCTGTTGTGAGAATTCAGCCAGAGAACACTCATCATAAAACACTGCACTGCCTAATCATAATGACCAGCAACACGTTTACAATAAAATGCAAAGGAAACAGGCAAAGATAAGACTCAGCTGATGAGTGGCAGGTCAAAAAACACAGTATACAGATAAAATGATGAAAAGCAGATGGGACAGAGATGGATATGAGATGATGAGTCACACAGGAAACAATTAAAATTGAGGTGAGGATGGATGTTTGCTGGTAGATTGTTATAACCACAAAGGCTATATTTGGTTCCACTGATAGGACAGACAAATTAAACAGAGGGTGCTCCCACACATGGTTGATACTGATAATTGACATTTCATTACCAACCCAGCATTCATTATGCTAAGCTAAGCTAACCTGTTGCTGGTAGTTGCTAGCTCTTTTCTCATTTCACCTTTTATCACCTACACAGCTGTGCATAAGAACCATTTTAGAAAAATGTCCTGACGGTAAAGAAATATTGACCTTCTTTCATAAAACAAGAATTTTTTTTTTAGCAAAGAGCCTGATTTAGCTTTCAGGAAATCAACCCTGTGAACGGCACAGATGTGGCCTAAGCTCACTGATAGACTTCATCAAACAAACTGAATGAGAGGTTATTGTCACCTCAGTAGCAACAGCTGCAGTCTATAAAAAGTCATTTACTGTCTCGGCTTTGCCGAGGTTCAATGTAAAAGACACGAGGGGAAAAAAAAACAACCTGCAACCGCAAAACAAGAAAAAGCAACAAATGTACTGTACGTCTTTATATGAAACCAGAGTAGTTTCTTTGATTTCAGCTCATTGTCACATTCATCATTTTTCAATATCCCCAGTTCCTATAGTGAGATCCAATTTTAAGCACCATGGTAACCAGAGAAAGACAAAACGCAGGGATCTGTGTCGTAAATCAAACAGAACCAAATAAACGGCAGCACATGGCAGGAAAACAGGAATAGATTTTTCTCTTCTCGAGTGAAATTGAAGAAAAGGAAAAACCTGCTGACCCTTAGTGATAATTTAATAAAGTAACATCAGCAGCAGCTCAGGTTGAGCCTGCATGCTGTGCTTCATGATGTTGAATTATTTTGTTAATAATTATATTGCTGACCCGTGCTTTCGCTTCCTTAAGTGTTTTAATTAAGTGTACTATTGAACAGATGTGGCAACTGTAAATTAAAAGGTGTTTTTAATACAAGTTACAGTGGTCTAAACTGCAAAGTAAACCTTTATTTGCGAAGCTCCTTTGCATTTCTCAATGGCTCAAATTCAGTTTTTGTGGACTGTTACCGTGCTGGACACCCTGCCTCACAAAACTATGGAGAGTTTTCAAAAATATGTCCGTCTTGTCTCCTTACTTGCCAGGATGTTTACAACAACACCTCAGTTCTAAGTTCTGATTAAGGGAGCTACTACTGGTTAATGCTTACAATTATAAACACACAGTTACCATTGTGCAGTGGTCATTGATAAAACATTTCATGTTTGAACAGAACATCAGTC
>JAUBNQ010000027.1:6118425-6128608 GCA_032353495.1 Ctenopoma kingsleyae | reverse complement strand
CTTTGATGAGGAGCTCTTTTTTCTATATTGATATATGGTCTTACTTTGGGCATAATTGTGTATGTGAATAAACAGTAAATTTCATAAAACACTGAAAAGACGTCTCTAGCAGTGTTTCTTTGACATCCACTTTCACTTCAAGGTGTGACACTGTGGCCATCTCTCCCAAGATGAATCCCAGAGTAGTGAAAGAGCATATCATTTTTTTTAACATGGTTTCTCTCTTCCTTGTAGGCTGCTGTGATTTATTTTAATTTTTGAAATAACACAACGTGCACATATATCCTCTGGTATGTCATGTGGCCATGACCAAAAGTCCAGTCCAGACCTGGTAAGTAATAATCACCTTGGGAAAGAAAAACAAAAACAGTTTGGACTTCAAACATGCAAACTTGAGCTGCTCCACTAATGGTGCACACTAAAAACGGCATCTTTGAAATGAGCAAATAAGCAAAGTGAGACATTTTTGGTGAAGCGCGCAAAATACAGGGAGAAAATACAAATACACGTGCAATGTGACTCAACAAGCCTGAAAATGATTTGTTGAAACTCAGAATTTGGTGATGTCCATGGGCTCCAGACATCTGACAATGACTTTGCAGTCATTGACTGCAAAGATTTTTGTAAAATAATTATTTAAAACCATGGTTGTACTGTATTTAAAGCTGTATTTACAATGTCACTTTGTCCACGTATTGATACATATTGTATCTGAATGCTTGCACACAGGGGACTGGGTTTTTTTTGGGTGGGTAGGATCCAAATGAAAAATTAAATGATGCATCCAAACGTGTGTTTTATGACTCGTGTTAATATATAACATATTGTCTGTCTAATGATTCAGTTTTGGAGTTATTGGGTGAGCTACAGACTACGGCGCCATGGGGGAGCACTCGTGGGCGATACCCCCCAAATGAGTTACAGCTGAGAGGGACATAAACCTAAAACGCATAACTGAGAGGAAGGACACAGTTTTTAGGATCATTTGCCTGCATCAACGTAAGCCATTTATTTAATTTACTTGATGTAAGAGCGGATATGTACGTATTTGTGTGTGTGTGCATGCAGGTTATGGCACCGGATATGTTCTGCCGACTCTGGTTTCTGTGCACCCAGGATGCACTTAATAAGGCCAGATGCGACTTTCATGCGAGTGCTGGTTTCCAGAGAGTTACCGGAGTGATCTTTCCATGAAGCGTTTCTTCCTGTAATACTGACATTTTGTTGCTGTAGCTTATCAAAGTGATTATTGGCCTTTCTCACTAACAGTTTTAATTCTCTGGATCAAATTTGGTCAGTCTCCAAACTCTCCATGACAGACACAAGTGAAACAGCAAAATCCTCATTTCAATACAACCACCTCCACCATGCCAGTCACACATTTTGTTAATCACCCACAAAACGCACACAAATGAAACACCCAAATTCAAGATTGCGCATGGCATTTAGCACTTGCTATTTGGGATCTTAATAAATCAGGTCCCATGTGTCAAACATAGTGGAGGCATATAGGATAGAGGCAGTACTATGGCATGGGCATGTATGTATGGCTGCCAGCAAAATGAGCTCACTGGTGTATGTTGATGATGTGACTGCTGACAGAAGCAGCAAGGTAAAGTCTGAGGTGTGTAGGGTTATGCTCACATTCACTCAAATGCTACAAAACGGATAGGACAGCACTTCACAGTGTAGCTTGATAATGACCGTAAACATACTGCAAAAGCAGTCCAAGACTTTTTGAAGGCAAAGAAATTGAATATACAGCTTTTCAGTTACTGAAGAAAGAAACTGAAGACATAAAGACCCACAAACTGAAGGTGGCTGCAGAGAAGACCTGGCGATGCATCTCCAGGGAGGAAACTCAGAATTTGGTGATGTCGATGGGCTCCAGACATCTGGCAGTCATTGACTGCAAAGATTTTTGTAAAATAATTATTTTAAACCATGGTTGTACTGTATTTACAGCTGTATTTACAATGTTACTGTGTCCACGTATTATTAAGCCACTGAAAAATGGGGGTACTTTGCTTAAAATGGCTGTAATTTCTAAATGATAAATGTCATATTTTGTGAAACTGTAGACTGAAGTCTACACTTTGATCTCATCTTCATTGTTTTATTTGAAATCCATTGTGGTGTTGTATAAAGGCAAAATCATAAAACCTCTGTCACTGTCTAGAAATGTACAGGCCTTATTGTAAACAGTCTTCCCAAACACAGCACCTGTGTGAGGGTGCGTTTAATTTATTGTTCTGGGAAATTAAATTTTTCCACATCTAGACCATGGAGTTGAAAATTGTTTGCTTTGGGACAGGACTAATTCCAGATATTCTTGTGGTTGTCAGTATGTTTATATATGTATATGTAAATATTAAAAGTTATGAAAGGCACCTTTTTGTAAGGAAGGATTCATGATGCTGAGAAGACTTGAACAATATGGAGCAATGAAGTATTGGCAAGAATTTGAATTATTGGATATTAAACTAAATCTGCATAATTTTTGCTCTCTCTGTTTACATTTACACTGGCTATGTGACTCATGTAGAGCTCGTGGGCACATTTAACGCTGGAAGCTTGAATTTTCCACCTTTTGTACAAGAGAAGAAAAAACAGAAATGAGGTAGTGAAGGCCACTTTTGTCTGCAGTTTTCCAAAGGGACTTTTAATGAATTTCTCCTTCAATTCAAGTAATGACAATAACCAGGAGAAAGCCTTTAATGTGGAGCCAAATGCAATCTAGTTCTCCTTCAGGTGTGAGCGTTGCGCAAATACATATTTTAATTTTGTCCATTGTTACCTTTTCAACCAGGAGTCTTCTTACATGGAGAAATATGTCTTTCTCATCAACAGACAAACATCACAGAATGCCTTTCGTACTAACCAGCAGTGATAGTGGAGTGTTTGAGCCAGGAGCTTGGAGGTTTCATCACTTATCATTTAAACGTAACTATGGGACGCAGTAACTACTTGCACAGTTCATTATGTGTGAATTTGTATGAGAAGACTTATTTGTGTTTGACAATTGACAAGATGATCAGGAATCAATATTTAAATGAATAAGACTGTTATTATTAATTCATATCTGAAATCAAACCTTCCTATATTATCTACTTATTCAGTGTGGTTGGATGCCGTTATATATAACATCCTAATTAATTTTATTATGTCATTCACATCAGAACTCACAGCTCATGTTGCACTGTGATACACATGATAATACATCAAAACTGCATCTTGTGTATTTGTGTATTCAGGTGTGGCGGTTATTGATGGTGAGTGTTTATCGCCCGCTTGTCTAAATGAAAAAGTAAAGTGCTCCTTTTATTCGCTTTGACAGGAACCAGCTGCTACTCCGATTAGATAAGTGCTCTCTTTTCAGACTGCCACCTTCCCTGCACTGCTTCTTAGATTAATCTGATTCCTGTCTTCATGTTAATTTCATCTTTTGGTAGGTGACGTAGAGGTTCAAAATGTCAAAAACTGAGTTCAACAGAGGAAAAAAAAAAATGCAAGCTTGAGTAGACAGCAGTAATGTTGTATCTGTTAAATGAATCTTAGGATGTATTTCTGTCTTTTTGTATCTGTTGCTTTAGCACGCGAAAGTGGATATACAGTATGTTTCACATCACATTTCATAACATTTTATTATGTTTACACTCATCAGTCCATTGGATCATGTCTTCAAAAACTCCCATTAATCATTTTTTCATGTGTAAATTCATGAAAAGATCAGTTTGACATAATAAATAACAGAACATTTGAAACAGCAGTGTCTCTTCATATTCATTTGTGATTTGCTTTATAAATGAGCTACACAGTGTTTGGTTGCATGTTTTGCTCAGATATGGTGAAGCTTTCTCATTTGCTGCCAGCAGTGAATCAGCTAGAAATTCTCTGCAGACCCCAGCCCTTTTTGTTCAGTCTTAGAGTGTGTCTACTGCCAGGTCTCTGCATAAATTATGTTGAGTTGAGGCCAGGATGAGCACTTCCTTTGATGCAGAGATGCAATTCTCTCTCATTCACACACCATCATTAGGGGATTTGGTCGTCCTCTGCCCAACCCAAACTGTCAGTCACACACAGAAGTGTCAAGGGGCAAATTCATGCGGCTGTGCTGCTGCTTGTTATGGCTGTATTATCAACGCAAAGGTAGAAAAAATACACTTATCTCACGTACGAGCACACAGACCGAACACAGCTTTTAACTAAATGGTTCGGTTTCCATGATGGAAGTAGTCTACATTTACTCCAGCATTGTGTAACTTTTTGCACAACTGTATGTAATGTAGTTATAGAATTGTAAAAAAAAATGTTGGTACTTTAATTGTGTATTTTCTTTTCATGCTACTTTATAGGCTGATTGTGCTTTTGTAGTATTTTTTATTTTATTTTATTTTTTAAATGTCAAAATCTCTAGAAATTCAGCCGTAATCTTTCCCTGACCATAACCCAGTGCTGTGAGTGGAAGAACCCAACCATAAAAAAAAATAATGTTAAAGTCTAATCATATGCAAAGATTATACCAGTTAGGCCTAAATTAATTAATTTATATATATTATAAATTAATATTAATAGCTAAATAGCTTAGCTCATCCCCTTTCTTAGACTACAAGCACATAGTGCTACAACAAGAGTAAGGTAGTACTTGCTTCTTGTATTTTATTTTTTTCCTTTTTATGCTACTTTACGTAATTGATTTTACATTCATATTGCAATGAATGCAAAATTAACTAATTAATTAACAATACAACAAATAATTAACAAATAAAATTTTACTTATCAGCAATAAACAGAATTAACATCTACAAGCTGTAACATTGAAGTGATGTTTACACATTAATGCATCATCAATTATAATCCAATAACACATTCAATTTGATTTGAACAGTACAATTTGTTCCTAATACTCACTCCCTCATAAGTAGGTGCATACTTTAGATGGATTGTTTCTGTGGTATTGATACTTTTACTTTTAGATAAAGACAATTGACTCCAGTCAATATGTAAAGCCGTGCTGAGAATCATGGTCCCAGGGAGGAGCTCACATCCTGACCATGTACTTTCAGAAATTAAAGGTTGTGTTTTCACTCAGAGCTGCAGCACTTTAATAGTGGATCGACACAGTCAAGGGTCCCTGTTTTCTCTCTTATCTTTGGAGCAAAAGCACAACAACATTTCAGTGGTGAATTGAAAATGAATACATTAATCTAATGATGCTTAAAAGTGTTATGGCTTTGATGTGCCTGTGTGTGTGTGTGTGTTTACGTGTCTGAACTTGCTGAACTTAAGTGTTCGCCCTCCAATATTTTATTCAGTGACAGTTGTGTCATTAGGATTCTGCGAAGCACTCACCATTTTATTACTGAGATAGCACAGATCACTTTGAGCTCAGTCACATCAACATTCAAAGGCAGAAGTAATATAACGGCTAAATGTGTTTCACAAACGTGAACGTTGCAAATAAGACATGTTAAAGTAAAAAATCACAACTATTCCCTGTCAAAAGTTTGCAGAAAAACTTTGCAGATCTCCTTATTTATTCTATATTGGTGTTAATTCTAATTTAAAGTATGATTGTGTGGGGCGGCATGAGGGCGGCATGATAGCTCAGTGGGTAGCACAGTTGTCTTCCAATCCCAGGGTCAGCAGTTTGATTCTCAGTCCCAGAAAGCTACATGTCCGAGGTGTCAAGACACTAAAACCCCGTAGAAGCGCTGACATGTACTGTCTGGAAGCTGTCCAACAACAATTTCCCCAAGAGGAAAAATAAAGTGTGTCATTATTATTATTAATTAGATTACAGAGGCAGTTTTGGTTATATTTTTGTTTTAGATGTGCTGCTATGCTGTAACACGGCAGTGTAATGTTTTAGCCCCCACTTTATTACTTTCATAATTTCCTCCTTGTTGACTAACCAAGTTTAAGACTTAGCAGTAAATCACAGGTTTTGTAAAGTGAGCAGGAATTAGAATATGAAGGATGCTGCATTAGAAGTGGATGTATGATTGAATATAAAATACAGGATTCATAAATACTTTTCCTGTAGTTGTTTGCAGTTATGGCACAAATAAACTGAGAACAATAACTGTAACCATGCTAACTGTAGGATAAAAAAAGAGACTAAAGAGACTGTACTTGTTTTTGTTGTGTCTTCTGTATTCCCATTTCAGACTTTTCTTTATAAGATATCCTCAGTGTTATATGGTAGATTAATAAAATACTAAATCCATAAGTCAACCAACATGACCTGTTTTCACAGGCTGAGTATTGCTAATCATAGTAAACTGGTCATTATGTGTAATGAGTGCTTCTTTAAGTTTAGGTGAACTACTGTATATTCCATGTTTTCCTGACAAGGTGAAGGACATAGAGAACAAAAACCAAAAAAGATGTTCATTTTCATTGTCAAGTGGCGGTTCATATTTTAACTCAGATGAAAGGATTACATGATTTTCATCAGGTTTTGAATATAACCAGTTATAGTTGATGCGAGGCCAAGATCATTCTCAATTTAGACCAACAACGGCAGCAACCAACTTCAACAAATTGAAGAGTCCTCATTTGGTTTTGAAACATTCCTCACAATTGTGTATTTATATGGAAACACGGCATAAAATTTAGCAAAATTATCCATCAAGCAGTCATAATTGAGGTTCTGTTTGGGGGCATTCAACAGTTCCCTCTGGAAATAAGTGTTTATAGTCAATAAAAGCTGAAGAGTGATTGTTTTCAGTTCATGAAAACCAGACAAATGTGTCAAGACTATTTCTGTCTAAGAGCCGTGAAACATTCAGCTAATGAATGTCTCTCTCTGCTAAATAACATTCACTTCAAGGTTTGGCCTCATCTTTGAAGAGATGAAAAATAAAAGGCAGTGAGTCATCCTTTTGATTTGGGAGATGGATGCATTCTTGACTGACAAAAGTACATTGATTGTTTTGTTTGACACTTTGTCATCCAGCCTTGAGCACTGAATGACCATTTCTACTACCTACACACATTTGTAACTATTCTGTAGATAAATAAGAGAGAATATTTCAGTTTTCGCTGTCATTTACATTGCATGTTTGTCAACTGGGAAGATTTATTAAATATAATTACAGACACAGACTTTAGCAGTGTTGGCCAATTTGAAACAGCTACTGGAATAAATTTTGTATAAACACAAATACACCAGGAATATTACTTGGATTCTTCATCTTCGGCTGTCCTTTATCGAGGCTACTCAGGGACACTGATGAAGGACAGCTAGTGGCTGATGGTCGACTACTGATGCATAATGCTGTCTCAGCGACAGACTGTTGCCATCTAACAATGAGCTCAGCTCTCTTAAAGTCAGCCTTGGTGCCTGCTGTATTTCCACCTACGTTTCTTTGCTCTTGTCAGAATTGAATCTGTATTTCACTACCAAAAGAGTAAGTGACATTGTGTCCAAAATATCTCTACAAAACTATAAAGTTATTGCCCAGTTGCTGTGTCAGTGCTCTGTTCCTGCTTTTTCCATAGTATTTTTGGGCTTTAATTGTCTTACTAATGATATAATTATTCTGAACATATTTAGAAATATATCCAGTACTGAAATTATATAGAAAAACATCACAGCACAGTGCGCTTTTAAGGCTCCATGTGTGACTCCATGCAATTAATCACACCATCTAAAGGGAGCATTTGAGGACTAATTTCCCTTCCTGAGCCCTCTCCATGGTGTTGATCACTTTGTGGACACTGGAGCAAACACCATCGTTCCCACAGGAGTGAGGTGGAGGTGGTGTTGTTGCTGTTATTCCCATCAGCAGGTAACCAGGCATCAACGCCACCAATCAGCAGACTAACTCAAACTATCAGCATCCCATTCACCTTTGTTCACCTTCTCTCTGCAGGCTGTTTAGTTTAGATATTACCTGCTCAGAGACTGTGGCAGAATATTGGATACGAAGTCAAGCTTTGTGCTCGGAGTAACAGATTGAAGTCTGATTAAAGTTCTTAGGCCTTTGACTACACCTAATGGTAAATCTGAGGTGTTAAAGTTTGCTGGTCTGACTGTTGATTTATAGATTTTTAAGACTTGTCTGTTTCTGAGTGTCTGCATTTGGGATTTTCTCTTTTAGCACGGACGTCTGTAGAGTTAGCATCATGAAAAAGAGCTATAAAAATGTAATAACTGTGAAGTTGATGGATCCACACACAAAAAAAAAACACCTGTACTTATACCATACGGCTTTTATATCATAAGGCTGCATGTGGAAGAATCAGTATCCCTATCACCTATGCACTACACTGCCTACATTCTCCTGCTGTAAATAGATCAGCATTTGTTACCTGAAGGTCTCTAATGTGACAAGGCAGCAGTTGCATTATGGAAATCAGGTTACTATAGCAACTGAATGAAGCGCTAGGACCTTAAACAAGATGTTGAAGAGGAGTATTACAAGCCAAAGTTTCACATGAGGAAATGTGTCAGGTGTTGGCTTGTGGGAGCGAGAAAGGGAAGATAGGTTGCCATTGTCGAAGCCTGATGACAAATCAAAACACTTAGTACACTTGTTTGCGCAAGCGGTGGTTCTAAACGGCACAAATTAGGATGGATGGCACCTCAATTACCAATGGAAAGGCCAATTTTCCCTGTCCTCCATCTCATTTAGCACACCTGTGATTTATTCAGTGCGTCCAGCGTACCTTACTCCTTGTGACTTGTTGGTGCAATGTGTGAATGTCAACACAACTGGTGTTGCTGGAGCCCATGCTGGAGGAACTTTCATTTGCTTTGACTGATCGTAGGCTCTTAGAGAGTAGAGCAGCATACTAATCAATTAAAGCATCTTGAACGTCTCTTTCAAATCCTCCCAACACTCCAATCACTTTCAAAACTAAGGATTTGCACCACTCCTACAGAGGAGCAACAGATTTGTGTGTCTTTGCAGCTGATTTGTATCTCTATATTATTAGTTTGCATCTGTTGAGGTTTTTCCATCTGCTGGTTGCTTTTTATCTCTGTGCAGTTGATTAGTGTCTTTCTATTGTTAATTTGTGTCACACTGCAGTCTAATTGCATAATTTTGCTTTTCATAAAGACTGTTTTGCATTACTTTGTAGTTGATTTGTCTGTTTATGATTGTTTTACATCTCTGTGCTGTGGATTTTGTCTCTTTGCAGTTGATCTGTGTCTCTTTGTCATTGTTTTGCATCTGTTTTGTTCATTTTTCATCTTATTGGCTGCTATTTGCTACTTTACTGATTATTTGTGTGTCATTGTGGTAATTTTGAGCTCTTTGTCTTTTTGTGATGTTTTTTACACTTTACAGTTGTTTTGTTTGATTTGTGGTTTGTCTCTGTTGTTTTGATGTCTCTATATAATTATTCAATGATCTTGTCAACAAGAAATGTTATAGTAATTGTAAATTAAAACTCTGAACCCCTGGGTGTCCAGTAGGCTTGTTCAATAATAGTGGCTGATGTTCCAGCAAGTCACAATATAAATGGAATTGTGGGAACAATACATTCCTCATTATGGAAAAAGAGTACAATAATATGAGGCCTTGTACAAAAGGAAGATTATCTTGCCTAATAACTATATACACTGTATAATCCTGAGGTTTGGAACGTGCCTAATTTGACAGGCGATAACGCTCAACAGTCCAGCTAAGAACACATTGGCAGGCTTATTCATGTCTGTGTTCAAATAACTCAGTGACTGGAGAGCCACATTTTGCCACAGTCTGTGCTGCAGCAACACAAAAGCAAGTCTGAGATGACACAATCTATGATGTAACTTTCTTTTTCTCCACTAACTCAGACAGTACTGAACTGCTAAAACTTGTACTAGGCCGGAATATACTGTATATTATTATAATTCAAATATGCTACCTCCACTGTGGGTAAGATGCTATAGTGAGGTGTTAATTATTCATGGCACATTGGCAGTAAAATGCCTAACAGCTATATTTGAAAATTAAGATGTTATCTGTTTAATTTTTCAATGAAGCATTTATTGTGAAGCCAAGAATCGCTATTTATACTTTTTATTTATACATAAAACGCTATTCATACGTTTCAACTGGAAAGCTGGTATCAGCATGGTACAGTAAGTGTTATGTTACACAAATTACTTCCTGCTTAAAGTGTAATTGTTTGTTAAAAGCAGTGGCAGCCCATCAATAGAGGGCGCTGGGGCGCTGCCCCACTT
>JAUBNQ010000027.1:6084926-6104225 GCA_032353495.1 Ctenopoma kingsleyae | reverse complement strand
AAGTAAAGTAAAGTAAAGTAAAGTAAAGTAAAGTAAAGTTAATGAGCACAGTTCCAGTGTGGTGAAGTACAATCATAACAGTAAATAAACATTTTCCATTATTTATGAGCTGCAAATGTTGCGAAACTGATAGGACGCCTCTTCATATTACAGATGGATAATGGCCAAAACATGCATCGAAAGCTACTCTTCTTCCTCAAGGCAAAGAAATGGGATAATCTGCACGGGCCCAGTCAGTCGCCTGATCTCAACCTGCTAGAGCATGCTTTACAGAAGAGAAGACAGAAAACAAAATAGGCCACAAACAGGCAGCGGTTGAGGGCAGCTGCAGTAAAGGTTTGGCAAAGCACCTTGAGGGAAAAACTCTGCATTTGGTCATGTCCAGACTTCAGGTACTCGTTGACTGAGGTATTGAATACTAGTCTGCACTAAAATGTATCTATAATACTTGTCCTGTTATTGCACAGGCCACCTCTGCAGGGTAGTCCTTCTGTTTAGTTTGTTGATTAGTTAGCTGAGCTGAGTGTAGTTTAAGTTTTTTATACTATACTTGTTGTTGTCTATATTTTGTCTATATGTGCTTACACAGAATTTACCTTGACATTCAATCACACAAACAAATTTTACAGCTGTTTCAAGTCTTTTATTCAATTTCTTCTACAAAAACCTACCTGCATCTCAGGTGGTTCTCAAGAATTCACATTTTAATCTCTGCCAGTTTAAACTGGATAAAAAACAAAATGCCAAAGTGCAAACATAGTCCTCATACAGCCACAGTGACAACATACTCTGATAAAGCAAACGGTCGACACTCAGCCTCTCGTACATTATTCACAGCCTGTACAATACACTCTGATGAACGTTTTCTGTTGCCAAGGCTCCTCTGTAATGTGACGCTCAGGGACAACAGCACAACTGATCACTTTTCCTGTCTTTATTGCAACCAGAGGCATGACATAATCCACCCACGCCACATGGGTCACTACTCTTGCGGAGCAACATGATCATTCATTTAGAGTCATGGTTGTGTCCACATGACAAAGTCCGACACTCACTTTTAGCTCTGTTTTTGTTCTATACTAGCTGAGAGAAATATCTGTCTCTTTACGTGCTAAATGCTCTGTTATGTTCACCAGCTAGTCGCTAACGTTTCAAACGTACAAGAGCATAATATAAAAACAACACCTTAACAGCAGAATAATTTAATACAAAAGACACAGAAACATTTAACAAAATGATGGCAATCAAATCTGCCTCCATTAGCACTTTGGCTGAAATGTTAAGAGATTTTCTGGAGGACTTGTTCCTCACATGATTACTTAAACTACAACATCTCTTCAGAGGTCACTCCCATAAGGCACAGTGAAGGACTTTCACCCAGACTAAAGCACTGTAACCACTGCCTGCTCTCATTTCCATTAAAATAGCATCACCTGTTTGCAGTAAGGCGATACTATGACTCAGCTGGTGCATAATGTTTAACCATCGGATCATCCCGGTGCTTTTTACAACCCTTATGACAGACTGTCGTCTTGTTTTTGTCCTGTCCTCATGACTGGATGCAGTTTTTCTTTTGATGCCGCCGGCGGCTTTTGAATCCTGTTGAAACAAAAAAAGACAGAATGAATTAACACACAACAACACACGCTAGACCAGTACGATACTTTTCACACATCATCACTAACTTATGAATATTTTCCTCATTTGTAGTTTCCACATCCAACAGTTGCAGAGCAACATGATCATTCATTTAGTCACGGTTGTGTCCACATGACAAAGTCCGACACTCACTTTGAGCCCTGGTTTTGTTCTCTACCAACTGAGAGAAATATCTGTCTCTTTAGGTGCTAAATGCTCTGTTATGTTCACCAGCTAGTTGCTGTGTCAGTCTGCTTTTTGATGATGAGCAGGTGGTGTACAGTGGGTTTAAGAGCTTTTCTTTGTGATTTGCTGAAACGTCACACCACAATGTAAAGTAAGGTGACACTTTCTTACTATTTTATTGCTGATTATTTATTGAGTGGATTTTGTTTAGATTTGAACTGTGGGTGAAGACATCACCTTTGGACTAAAAATATTAATTGATTCAGACTGAGACTGACCAGTAATGAAAATAACTGTTAGTTATTGAAGTCTGTTGAAATAAACTGATGAAACACTGAAAAAACACTATTTATTTATATTTATTTTTGGTCTCATACCGTCTTCATCTCCCATGTTGATCGTCTGCAGAGACATACTCCTCTGAATGTGTTTTGAGGGCTTCTTGGTTTTGGATTTCAGTGGCCCTGGTCTCTCGATGATCTCAAATGAGTCATCCAGCTCAGTCCCTGCCGAGCCATTCTTCTCTGATACCTTACATGTGGGGGAGGTGCTCTGAGGAGTGATTGCACCTTCCTCTATAGTCTCTGTGCTCTGATTGGCTCCTCTGCCTTTCAAGAAGTGCCTGAAGGAACTGCGTTGTTTCTTCGCGCCAGGCGAGTGGTTCTTCTTCGAGACTTCCTTTCCATCCTCGTCCTCTTCCTTAGGTGAGCCTGGACTCTGTGGGGAGACTAGCTCCACCTTTTCCGTGCTGTTCCTTTTTGCATTAAGGAAACTGTTCTGCAAGTCATTCCTTTGGTTCAGTCCACCAACCAGCGAGTCAGCTGGAGTTGAAAGGTCTTGTAGGGAACGTGTAAGGCCAATACTGTTCCCAAAAACTAGTGAGTACTTGGGATTGTGGTACTTATGTGCGGGTACCTTCAGGTCAATCTGTTTGGAGTCCCCGACTGATACTTGAAAGCGAGATGTAGAGACGGGCAGAAGCCTGACTGGCTCCACCTTTGGCTTCCTGATGGGTGTAGCAATAGGTGGTTTAGTGATGTTGAACTCCCTGTAGAGGTCCACCTGTTCTGACACAGCATACAGCTCCCTGAAGTCGTTGTCAAAGAAATCCACGATTTGTCCGGACATCACTGTGATTGTGTTCCTGTCCATCCGAGACGAACTCCAGGTGAAGCTAAAGGACAAAAGAGGAGAATAAACCAAACTATGGCACAAAAGTAAACTTGTGAAAGTAAATAAAAAAGTAAAAGTTTCTCCTATTTGTAAATGCACTTATTTGTTTTCTATAATTTGATGAGGCTATTGATACCACTAGTGTACTGTATATGTAGCTAAAAGCAAACTGTCATTAACATTTCTGTGTTGCACAGATTAAACAAACAAGTTATGAAGTAATTAATGAGCTTTAGAGGTGCTGATAGATAAAGTTTGTTATCCTTAGACACAACCAGTTGAGCTGCCTCCCTCTTTTCTAGTCTTTATGCTAAGCTAGAGCGACCGGCTGCTGTAAATATGTATCTACAGCCCTAATAACCATGCATATCATTTGTGATTTCTTTTAATATGCAGTCGTTTTAACCATTTCATAACATGTCAGCCTGAAGAAGCTGTAAGAGATGTGTTTTCAAAAGCTTTGACAACTTCACCCAAAATTCCTCCATGTAAACTTGCAGTCAGAATGAGGGCATCACAATTCAAAACACGGTTGTGCTCGTCTCACCTGAAACAAATCAGTCATTCTGGGACTGGTTTGAGTTTGTCACTAATGTTTTCATAAGGTGAACTGAAAACTGCTTGATCACTAATGTTATAACCGATGTGGTTTGGCAGTGGAGCTGGTCGATATTAGTCATTTACAGGTAAAACAGATGACATGTGGAAACGTGTCATCTGTGTTCAGCCATCTGTTGTTATATATAGCACATTGTATCCAAACATTTAAACTGGCTTAGTTTCACTTCTCTGTTTCTTTCTAACATTATATGTACTGTATAAATACTTCATGGTCTAATCAATCATAATACATGAGGTTATCATGATACAGTATCCCTAAAGGTGTCAGTGTAGCATCTGAAACCCTTTCCACACACCTTTAAAAAATATAAACTTGGTTTCCAACAATTTTTGCCATTTTGCAAAGTTGACAAATCAACAAATGCAACAATTACTTACAGTGAGTGGCCCTATGTGTCACCATTTCCTTTATTTTTTGTGTTTACAACAAAGTCAACTGGAATAAATAAATATTAATGCTAACAATGATAAATTAATTAATAAAATTGGAAAGACTGTCTGGCAGAATGTGCTCTTACTGCAATATCTGACTGTTTTTTTCTGACTTCAAGCATTTCACATAAAAAATAACTAGAACTATAAAAAAATTTAAGTGTTGCTTGTGTTACAGCTAAATGATATAAACCTTTGAGCTTTAAACCCTACTTTAGTGTTTTAAATACAATAAAATAAACCCATAAATTCAGATTATGTGTGGTATATACAACAGCTGTGGTGAAACGCAATTGCAATTTATGCATTTTCAAGGTAGAAAAACTTTTTTTCAAATCAAAAGCCGTATAATGTGGACTTTTCAGACAGAACACAAACAAAACAAGGACCCATTTGTATAAAAACCTGTATTCCAGACTTTAACCTGTTTTTATTTTATAGAATGCACAGAAAGCTTTTGCCTCAGCATAATGATTTCATACAGGTTTTACTCGTCTGCCTCAGTCGGTGATCATAATGGACTACAAGTTGATCTACAACAATAGATATGTGCAACAGTAGATAAATTAGAGTCTCACTCAACAGGTTTACCAGACTTCATAAAGTCTTTGTTTTGTACTGTGCTTTTAGATAAAGCTGTTTTTAGATTTAAAGCCTGGCAGAGTGTTAACATTTGGATCTGATGGTGGAAGAGCAGCTGTCAGCGTCAGCTTTAGTTTAAAAAAGTGAACCTGCACAATGGAAATGGAAACATTTTAATGTAATCTAATATAAAGGGGAAATACTTTGGTTTGAATTATTAGTTAAGTGACTCTGTTGTTTTTCTTTGTTGAATTGTGGTATCTTTTAGATTTAGCCACATTTTTAAACCACTTTTTAAAGTTGATGATTGTGAGATGGGCTTTGCTCCACTACAGTGTATGAACATTTTATATTCTCATCCTCTTACCTTTGTGAAGATCATTCTTAGTTACTTTGATTGGTACAATTCCAATTCAGAGAAATTCTTTAACTTGTAAACTGCCTGTTTAAATTTGATGAGCTGCATATTAATGAGATTTATTCATTAGCACATGATGTCCTCAGAACGCCATATAAGGGAACATAAGGAGCATAGAGAAAACCTGTCCCACTCTGTTTATATTTTATATTTTAACAGAGAAGCAAGAGTGGTTAATGCAGATCATGTAGGTGCAAGAATATTCTAAATGGCATTAGTAAAAAAGGTAGCATCTGCACACTAACTCCAAGACAGTGATTAATTCAAACATGACAATATTTTGATCTGATCTATTAACTACCAATGGGCTGTGTTACATTTGAATAAATATCTGAATTGGAGTTAGAGTACAAACTTCCCTATTTCACTGGGCAAATTTTATCCAGAAAAATAAGTAAAAAGAAGAATTTCAAACTGTAGAACTTTTATATACTCACCTGTAAGACCCAAACATGACTTTCTCTCCATCCACCAGCATATATTTGGAGCATAAGGAGCCGGGCAGTTTTCCAAACGACAAAGCCAGCCCTGCACCTCTAACCATGCGCACACGGAGGTTCTGTGGAGAAACACCCGCTTAATTACACATTTCACCTGTCTTAGCATCACACATGTAAGCCTGAGTCAACTCACTCAACCACAGCTCTCAATCCTCCCCCGCTCTATTATGCACAACCTTAAAGTGATGCCAAGTCAAACTGCACTGTCACACCTTATGACATAAAGTCAACTTTCTCAAGAAAAACAGGGTAAAAACCCAACCCTGTAGTCACATATATTTACTTAAAGGGAAGAAAGGAAACAGAAACAGAACAGAAACAAACAAAGGGAGGAGTAAACTGTGAGCAGAAACATAGAGAGAAGGTCTCCCTCTGTCTTCAACACCCCTGTGGAAGCGAAGCGTCGAGTTACAGTCTCTTTGGATCTGTTCTCAGGATCTATGAATGTTCATTTGTAAGAAGTAAGAGTAACAGAGCCCTGTGCTCTGAAAAGGCCTTTCACAGTCTTATCAGCTGACACCACTGTAGCCAGGTGCTCCAGTGCTCCAGTTAAACTAGACTGCAGCTACAAACTCTGCATGCAGCAGATAAGGTTGGGTATTGTGTCCCTGTGGGGATAGGATGACAGTCTGGCTCAGTGAACTGCTGTTTGCTCCTAATATACTAGCTCAGCACTTTTTGTCGTCTGTCAGTTTCTCCTAATCAGTATCATAGCTGAATTTGGTCAAAGGTTATGCATTTCCCCATTTCCTTCCTTTTTGCAGAGACCTGTTATTTCACCAGTTTTTACAGAGTCTACATTTATTATCTATAGGTGACCCCATATATGCTGTATGTGCTGGAACTACTTCCTACAACTGTAAAAAACCTTCACTTTTAACTGTAAATAATGCTAATGTGCAATTCAAACAGTCATAATGACACAGCATGCATTTATTACAGTTTTACAAATTACCACTTATAGAGGTTAATTTGACATTTTTTCCAAATCACAAAGACCACAATAAAAATAATAATTAAAGGTTTAAATGTTTGTGAAAAAAACTGTAGCAGCAGTATCCATGCTACTCTGGGTAATAAGCAGACCTTTGAACACACAAACCTTTCCTGTAAAGAAAGGGGTGGTGTCGAGTGTTTTGTTAAGCATTTTCAGTACTTTGAAAACTGAACTGTTTTCACCAGCATTGTGCAGTGTAGAGACATGAGTAGAAGAGATCTGAAAATTCTGGCAAATAAACCTGAAACTATGTGAATGATACCCTGAGGGGTAAGAGTGTCTGTGTTTTCAACTCTTTAATAGAATTACAGTAAGAGTTCCACTTTCTAATAAAGTACTGTTTATAAATTATTTACATAAGTAATGGATTTATTCATGGTTAATACATAATTTACTAATGTTTTAGATCAGTTATGAGCTATTAATTACAGCTTTTCAGTTGCCAGATTGTAGAAAATCCAGTGACACGTTGCTGTTTTTTCTGCCTCTTTAATGTGTCAGAGAGCCCCCCCCCAAGCAGACCGTCTGACCCCATTTCTAAACTGTGTATAAACATTTTTGACTTGATTAATTCAAACGTCACGTTTGTTTGCTGTTTGTATTAGTGAGCCTCCTCCCTGTGATAGCACTCAGTCTTTCCAGTGTTTGCAGAGCTCACTCCTTACCCGCAGATGCACTGCAGTAATCTGCAGCCGAGTGCACATATCCAGGAAATGGGGCACTCCCCTCGCCTCCAGCACCGTGTACACAGCCACTCCACGCCGTGACGAGGCATCCAGCAGGTCCTGGAGGATCTGCACGTCTGTTAGGAGGTCCATGACTATGGCGACCACCTGGGGAACACACAGGGGGACATTAAAAAAGAAGCCAAACATAATTAACTAGGTACATCTACTTGACAAAACAATAAAACTAAATAAGACGTTAAAAGTGCTGATATTATGAGTAATGGATATATGATAGAAGCAAAGAAAACAGTGATACAAAGAATAAAGATAAGACTAATTAAAAAGCTAAGTTCTGTGAGACGAGTGCACACATTGCAAGCAGCAATGTACAAAAGCAGCCAATATACAAAGCCAAGCTGCTACAAAAAAAAACTAAACAAAGCACACTAATAAAAATGTTCACCACTCCCTGGTATTTCTGCCTCTTTATTGTGTCAGATAGGCTGTGTCAACAAGCACAGAGAGACCAAGACACCAAGTCATGTTATTACTGCTGAGATCCAAAATGTGTGCACATTATTTACAGAGGCACTAACAGTTAATGCTTAAGTAGATCCTGTTTTTCCAGGTGATTACATAGGTTACTCAAGACAGTTTGGACACACTCCATTAACGGTTATGACTGACACGCGGTGCTAATTATTTCAGCTGTCAGTTGCATTCTTGACTCTCACATCACAGCAAATGACGTGAGCACGAGATGCAGAGCAGAGCAGGCATCAGCCCACAGTAAATGTTAAGTGGATTTTATTTAATAAACAAACGCGATGACTATTTGCAGTGGGTTTTATATCCTTGAGTTCAATTCAGAGTAAGCAGGTGAGGCTTTTTCCATTTCCTCATTGCAGCTCTTGTCTACATGTTTGAGCTTGGTCCTACACTCTTCAAACAAGTTTTCCTGGTAGAGAGCTTTACGTGTAACAGCAGTTTGGTGGATTTTAAATGACATCTATAGCTGAAAGTAAACCATGCGTGTGTCTAAATGAAGTGTACGTCAACAAATTCATTTCCATACTATCAATCATAGTATTCGACATTCATGGTCCCCAGAGAATGAATCTTACTGACTTTGGTGATCCCCTGACTTTTCCGTTAGCATTACAGCGTTCTTAATATTTCATATACTGTATGGGAGTAAAATTGTCTGTGCAGCTATTAGATGGATTGCTGTGAGATCTGATCTCACTTTAATGTCTCGCTGGAGATGAAATGTGAAAACCTTAGTAATCACTTAATGGATAAAGTGCACATTAAAAAAAAAAATCATTTTTCATGCTCATCTCTGAGTTGAAACATAAAACCAAATGAAAAATCTAACCATCTGGTGTAGATAGTAAAGCTATGTGAACAGGGATACACATCTGGGGCAATTTGTCGGCAGAACTGATCACTCTGTCATTTCCTTCCATCCACACCTATTTGTTTACATGTGTGAGGCTCTGTTGTGTTGTTTTGTGTTGTGAAATAGAAAATACATTTTATTATCAATTTATCTAATGTATTCAAATCCTAAAATATTGTACAGTACAAATAGTATTGAATATATGTGTAATATAGTATAAAGTAAGATGCAGCAGTACAATAACACACAGTATTGAATGGCAGTGTAACACATGAGTACATGTAGAGATATCAGAGCACTTTTTATTGGTAAGCATATAGCATATAATATATTTCCTTGAAATTTCAAATTTTCCCTTTAAATTTTCATCTAGTACCATCATCGAGGCACATTTTTACTTTGTTAGTCACTTTTGTTCTTGACTTACCTGAAAAATCAGCCTCAGCTCAAATTTGTGATTAGCATTAATACAATTAATTAAATTAGGTCAAAATTACACCTGCTAATTGTGTCTCTGTGAAGGTGTTGGCCTGCTAACATTAGCACTTAACTCAAAGCAACACTGTGCCAGAAGCACGCCTTCACAGAGCTGCTAGCATGGCTGTAGACTCTTAAGGTGCTGGTATAAGTGCGTGTTAAATGAACACCCGCCTCCCCTCCACCTCCTTTTTCAAATGTAAGACTGCATGTGGATTTAAACGACTTGTTAATACAGATATTTTCTGCTGCGTTGCTCTTACTCGTGAATGAAGTTCAATCAGAAACACAATAATTATCAAGCTGTCATGTAGAGATCCACCTGGCCTACTTCAGCTCATAAACCACAGCTCATTTTAACGTAAATGACACAGTGAGGTTATGAGCTCTTGATTTGAGGTAATGATCTCATAGAGAGTTATTTTCTGCATCCACAATTTGCATGTGTGTGTGCGTGTTCATGTCTTTCTGAAGATATAAGAGCAACAGTTTGAACTTCAGAGGTACTGAAATACAGAAGTGCTACTCTCAAGTACTTGGCAGGCTCCAGGAGTAGATGATTTATGTCACCTCAAGGGGAGCAATCTCAGCAAAGGAGCAGCTAGGATCTGCTAATTAAGCTGCCGGACTGCGTTATAAGTATGAACAGTTATTTCATCCATAAGAGCTCTGCAACAGTACGTCCTGGTTGGTGGTTCAGTGTGTAAACAGAGTTAAGTCAGTCCAGTGAGTGCGCGCCAATAAAGTTACATTTACTGGCCTCCAACATTGACTGTGGTCGTGATGAGATTTCAGCCTCGCTCCTAACCAGACGGTTGTCGACTAACAAACGAGCAAAGCAGAAAATATTTAGCTTAGTTCAGTTTGCTTTAGTGCAACTTTGCATACCTGCAGGTCATCTGATCAGGGAAAATAAAGAGGAGAAATTAAAAAACCCTACACTGATCTGATGGATGTGGGGAAGACTCTCAGCAAGTCCTGATGTGCAGCTGCTCGACCGTCTCCGTCTGCCGTCACATATGAGTCAGCATGTTAAAACCTGTATGTGACTCACTCATTGAAGTCGATTTTATTATTGATGCCGTGGGCTTGGTTAATCTTTCTGTGGAAAATTCTGCCGGTGCAAAATATGATTCTTATGATATATAGACAGATATACCGTCTGTGGTCTATTATGTAATTGATACAACTGAAACTGGTAATATAACAACATACTTTCTTTGAGTTTCTTTATTAATCTGATTTTACTGCATATTTGCTGTTCAGTGATGTGTAGATTCGTCTGTAGGAGCATTTTAGAGGCTGTAGTTTGTTACTCTGACAGGAAGAAACACCTGTCTGAAAACCTCTGTGATGCATTGGACCATGATCATTTAAATTTGAGGTGTTAAGTCTTAACTGTCACTTTCATTTTTACTTCCACATATGTAGCAGAAAAAAGCGGATTAAAGTGAATTTACTGAACGTGGACTGACTATCAGAGTTAGTGCAGTTTAAGTATCTAATAGATTATCGGGGTTACCCCGTAGTCAATCAAACCTCTGAGTACATTTTGTCTATAAAAGATTTTTATGAAGAGAAAACCAAGTCCAAAACCCAGATACCATGAAGAAAAACAGGGCTGCAACTAACCCTCATCTGAGAAACCAGCAGATGTGCAGATGATTAATAAATTATCAAGACAATTACTTTTTTGATTGATTGCCTTATCAATTAATTGACTTCACTACGGTCTGGAAATAAATGTAATCGATAGAAATCCATAGTTAAGCTGCCGGCAGCTTTGGGTTTAGTGAAAGTGTCACAGACTGTCTCATGAGAACGGGATGTGTGTTAGTGACAGTGGTTGTTCTCAGCCTTGGAGGGTGGGGGTGGGGGGGTCGTCTTCATCTCTTTCACTCAGGTAAGGTGACAGTCACGTGATCACCTGTAGCCAGTCATTTTGAAGATTTGGTTTTCTGGTTGATGGTTTTTCATTAAAGGATTTTATATATATAATTCCACTGGATTCAGGTTGAAAATGATTGACTTGGCTTAATTTTGCCATCAGTCACTTTTCTCTTAACCTTTGAACAAATAGCTGCAACATCAGTTCATTCACTTTTTCTGACATTTTATGGACAGAGACAATAATCGATAAGATTATCAAGCTGAAGTTACCTTGTGTGATTCCTGTATGAGTTTCCTCACCACCTCCTTGATGTGTGGACCGGGTTCTTTGGGTGGATGGGTGTACACAGACACCCGGGTCACCCCCTTATAGATGCCGCTGGTCCCGGGCCAGCCGATGTCCAGCGACGGGACCTCGGTGTCGGACATCTGGGGCCAGTAGGTGGAGTGGACCCCGGAGTCGGCGCTGGACGACTCCTTGGACTTCTCATGCTCTCCGGACTCAGAGTCGCTGTCTGTGTCGTATTCGTGAAAGGTTTTGCGGATGAATTTCACCTCCCTGGCGGAGAGGAAATCCTTGGTGTTATCCTCTCTGAGCCGCAGCTTGTAGGCGCCGTCTCCGTTCCTCAGCAGCTGCTCCAGAGCCGCGCGCTGCTCCTCACTGTAGTAAAACTCCGGTCTGGACTCCGGGATCTTCTCGTTGACGTGCTCATCGTCCATGCACACGAGCTGAGACTCCGCCATCGCAGATTCAAGTTCCCCCACAGTCGCACCTGAGTCTCCGGGGCCGCGGCTCTTCTACAGCGCGCTGCCTGTGCGGACAGGTACGGCAGGTGCTCAGGTGTCTCTCAGGTGGAGGCAGGGGGCGGGGTTAACGTTTGTTAAAGTCAGCCACATTGTTAGAGAACTTCCGTGTTAAAGCCTTCAAAATAAAATAATTCAGTATTTGTGTCGGGAAACGTATTTTCAAATTACCAACAACCGTCATTGTTGAAAGAAATGTGCAGATTATTATGTAAAAGTATTTATACTCACTGAAAAAATATCACAGGTTTAAGTCCTGTATTGAAACAGCTATGCTACTCAAATAAGACTGAAAGTGCAAACAAAAAAATGTGACCTTTAGTCTATAGTACATAGTATAGTTAAATTAAATCACTAAATCACGCTTTTACTAATCAAAGTGATGCTAATGAACTATTTTACTAATTAACATCTTTATGAACTAATTAGATGATCATTTTCTAAATTAATTGATAAATATAAATGGTTACTAAAATAGTTGTTAATTGGTTTTCTATCATATATATTGTTTAATAATTTAAATATAACAAAACATCACATTTTCAAGCATGTCAAATGTTTTGTAATGTAACTACAACTGTTAAATAAATGTTCAAGAATAATTTCTGAACTGTAATTAACTGCCAGTTAAGGAAAGTAACTAAGTACCGTATAATTACTCAAGTACTATACTTACTGTAGGAAGTGACTTTTGCTGTACTTTTATGATTGAGGTACTGGTGACCTTCAGGTCAATATTTCACATTAAAAAACGCGAGAACTGCAGAAACAAACAACACGTTACAAATAGTGGTTCTCAACCTGTTTTTGCTTATGACCTCCATCAGTGTCTGCTTAATGAAACTGTAATAAGATCATACTGCATGATCCTTATTGTCACCAAAAAAATGCACTTGAGGCAGAAAAATAAATAAAGACCTGGTCTGGCAGTTAAGAATATTTTCAATTTAACTTGCACAGAAACCAAACCTCCTAAATGCCAAGTTTATTTAACATATTTCATGAAAACTATCCTGTTACTACCTTATCTTTACAGGTTGGCTGTGATTCAAGCCATATTAACTGTTGGTGGTTTCCCCCCCTCCACATTTTGAAGTGACAAAAACACTGAACCCAAATTCCTCCCAAAGGTCAGGTTAGTATGTCAGCTCTGCTACCACTGATGTGTGAGAGTGTGTATGAAGCATAAATACACCTACAATCAATCGCTTATAAATATATCAGGGTTGGAATGGCTTTAATGACAGGTTTTACAGATAAATAGAAGTTGTATTGTTACATTGATCATTAACCTGCTATTTTCCTGTTGCTCAACATGTGATTAAGTGAAACACAACAACTAATTTTAAGTTTAAATCTCAGGCAACTTTTAAACCTTTTGGCGTTTTTAAAATCAAATAAAAATTAAATAACTGCTGGTACAGTGTACTGATATATGACAGACATTTTGGGCTAGTTCACTAACTGGACACTTTTCCTTGCACCTTCTTTGTACAGTATCCACTTTATTAGGTACAATCCAATCCAGTACAAGTGTCCTGCCACACTTTTATGATGCCTTTTAATTTTTATTGAGACTGTCATAATCACTGGGCTATGTTACATTTATAGGTGCTTGTGATATTTATGTCAGTCAACTATGTATGTGGGAAGGAAAAAACATTATAGTGTACATTGGAAATGATCATACTCGTTGATTTACACATGTGAAACAATATCACCGAAAACTAAACAGCACAAGCTTCACAAATGTAGAAATTACAGAAGAACAGTTGAACTGAACTGTAGTAAATTGTACTTTATATTCTTTATAACTGAGCGTGTAATACACAAATCAGTTCAGCTTGTGGGAGAAACATCACCAGAGACGCTGAAGATGGCATCTTTCTTCCTTAAAGGACTAGAACATAAAGTGGGCAAAAAAAAAAGGTACCACCCAAGAGGTGTCTGAGTCATCTCTAAAGCATGACAGCATGACAGTGAGTCCAAATAGACAGCCAGAGCCATTTACAACTTTAGTGTCAAGAAAAACAAGGACAACAGATGGGTTGGTCCCAACTGAAGCCTGATCTCAACATCACGAAGTCCATCTGGGATTACACGAAACACAGAGACAGACTAAATCCACTGTACAAGTGTCCCTAGGATAATTGGTGCTGTTTTGAAAGCAAAGGTCAGCTCTGTCTTCTTCACTCTGTAAGAAGTGAACTGATAAATAAGAAGAGACACTACATCCTTTAAGACGTTCTGGTAGTCGTTAATTTAAAGGCCAACTCTCCTTACTCTCTCCTTAATAAAAACATGTTGGGGAGCACAGAAATGCCACAATAAACTAATCTGCTGTATCTTCCAAGAAAATAATGTCATAAAGGAGAATAAAAACAATAATACGCTATAAATATTTTGACTTTTTTTATGTCTATAAATTTCCCCTGAGAGCCTTTGTCATTCAGAGTTAGCATTAGATTTAAACATGAAATTGTTGATAAAAATAATTTTATTTCCAAGTCAGTGAGTGGCGGGGAAGTTACACATCTGCGTGAAGCATTAAGACTTCTAGAGAACTCTACTGATGTTTTATTGTCCTTACAAAATATTTTGTAGTATAAAAAATAACTACACTTACAGCTTGAGCACAAACAGTCAGAATGCAGTCGATTCATCAGCAGCCTTTGCAAATAAATACTTTACTGCTGACAGACACGTCATGATACAAGTGATGAAACATTCCCCTGTGCCATCTGCAGCAGTTCCTGTGTGCCAGTTAAACATGTACCGGATTTTCTGTGCTCCAAAAAACGTTCAATGAGACCTGAATGAGCACGGCACCGAGCAGTATATATACTCTATATATTCAGAAAAAAACAAAGTGACTCACAGTCCTGTGGGCACCGGCGTGTTGATGAAGTGCCGACATGCGGTACAGAGATTAGATGAGTCACTGACTGCTCAGTGTTTATATTCAAAAACACATATTCAGGGCCGCTGCACTTGCAGAGTGAGTCTGTGAATGTGTTAAGGCATAGTAAGTGCATCTCCTGGGGTGCTTTCTCACAGCTGTATTGTGTAGTTGGCAGGAAACAGCCCGCTTTTCCCCCGCAGCCTCCCTTTCCACCACGACACGTCAGAGCGATCCAGCACTTCGATGATGTCTCCGGCGCAGAAACCGAGCTCGTCGTCTTCCTCTGCGGTGAAGTCATACAGCGCTTTCACCTGCATCGTGGACGGCCTCTGTGGGACGATGGGCAGAAACCAGACACTCATCAATACCTGACAGTAGAGTCTAACTGTACTGAAGAGGAAAATCCTACTTTACTTTTTTAATAAATAAAAATGCCCTCACATTACAAATAGTTTTCTCAAATTAGTCATTTGAGTTCTTCTCAGTGAATGCAAACGACAACACAAAAGCATAAAGCTCATTTATGTATATGTACAGTTCAAGATCAACACAAAACTGCTCTGTTCACCTTTATTTATTACATTATCCTTCACATCTCTTACATTTCAGATTCATCTGTCGATAACCAAGTACTGTCTGTATATACTCAGTAAAGTATCTAGTAGTAGTAATTTAACTACAAAAATAGTAATAATCACCTGAACTAATAAGAGAGCATGACTTATTAACTAGAGGAAGGTATTTTCATACATTAATTGTTTCTTCCTCTTTTCAGTGTAAACACAACGGGAGCCTGAAATCAATGTTTTCAACTTGTCACCGTTGCTACCATTGAAACCATCAGTTTCATAGTTTGTTTTTTCAGTATTTGATAATAAAGAGCATTAATGATATTATTATATAAATATATTAGCTGTATTAATCATGCAATATTTAATATCAAAGGCCTTTCACTCTAAACCGTTTACTCTACTTTTTAGCTGCATGATGAGATTGTAGTAGGTGGACAGCAGCAGGCTGTGATTTATAGTTAAAAATACACAACTGATGTTTACACATAATGTAGGTTCAGCAACCAGATTTAGTGACAAAGGACAACAAACGGACCTGAGGCAGAGGCAGGGTTTCAGATGTGCGACGTGGGGGACACGCAGAGCTGACTGGGCTGTTCCTTCCTGTGTGTCCTATGGTGTGCGCTCGCTCCTCCAGACCCGCTCTCTTAGCCTGGAAAAGATGAAAGAACACTTCACTCTATGATTTTGTTTCAGTGATGCTAAATATTATATGAATCATAATGTAACAGTAACACTGGTACTCCAGGTTACTTGAAATGCTTGTGGAGTGGTTCAACAACAGAAAAAAATACGGTATATAAAAACATATAAATATATGTACTGTATATCCACATACTATATATCCACAGCTCAAACACTATACAAGCTAAATGTAATTACAAACTGGTTGAAATGTTCAGTCTCTACTAAAATGCAAATTTAACCACATGCACTTCCATATGAAAATGGAAAAATAAATTCAAATGAACAGAACAAAACAAAACAAAACATGGCCACTGGTGTCTAATAAATGATGGGAACAATTGTAAATACCAGCTGGCTGTGAGGCTGGTCTGAAGCTCGGCGCGGTGCTGCAGACATAGTTGCAGCCGTGTTACGTTGCTCAGGCAAACTTCCCCTCTTCACCTGAAGAAAGGAAACAGACAGGAAGCACATTAACAGCACGCAGCAACATCAAAACAGGTAAATCAGGAACTACAGTAGAGTGATAAACAAGACAGAAGTCACTATTTTTATGCTCATGTATCAAGTGATCTTCATCTGATGTGAAGGAATAAGGTTGACGCCCTGTGAACTCAGCACAGATTCTCACAGTCAGGTGAAAAAAATCTATAACTAAACTTAATCTTGAGGTAATACTCACACATTCTGAGAAATAGATTTGATTTTTTTTATTGCAAAGAGTTACATCACAAGTCTTTAATATTGACTGTTGACTAATATTAATTTCCCATATGACAGTAAACAATGATTTATTTAATATAGATATATTATTATATTAAATATATTTAATATCATTTGTCCTGCCGAAGGTTTTATTTTTTTAAGTTATAACAGACTATAATGTATTCGTTAACAGATTTTCATTCATGTATTTCTTTTTATTGCTATACAAACAGATAATTATTGATTTATAGCTGTAACATTTAGTCTTACCATTAAGCTATAGCTCATGATGACGGTGACTTTTTGTTTACATGTAAACATAATGTGGCTCTACAAATGCTTCCCAGCAACCGATTACTACTTAGCGAGAAAATACTAAGTAAATACTAAGTATTTACTAAGTAAGACACTTAGTAAGTTGTATTGCTGCAGCTGGCAACAAGTTTCGACTCACCCTAACCCCAAGCGGTCGAGGCAGATGTCCGCCCACCCTGAGCCGTTAAAGGGACTTTTTTCTCTCTACTGTCGCCAACTGCTTGCGAAAGTAGGATTTGTTGGATTTTCTATATAATTTAATAATTGAATTGAATAGTTTTGCAACTAACTTGTAGGTTACTAAAAACTAAGTAAGGAGTTTATCTTCAAACATAAAGATAGATTTAATAATCCTCCAAACAAATTAATGAATGGCATTTTTACTAATCATTTCGGTTACTCATCAGGTAACAAGGCTGCCAAAACACGTCCTCGTGACAACTGTCAAACCTCTGATTATATGTGAAATGCATGGTTGTGATCTTGCATGTAAGTATTTTATTTTTGAGTCTCCCTGGTAAAAGAGATTTTCTGTTTCACATGTTTTAAATGTTACAGGATTTTAGAGAGATACTGATTTGTCAAAGTCAAAAGTCAAAGTAAACTTTATTGTCATCTCTGCTATATACTGTACAGGTACATAGAGAGACGACGTGGCTCCAGCTTCATCAGTACAGAACAAATAGGCATACAGAGTAAACAGAAAAGTATATATTAATAGAATATAAAAATCTAAACTAAACTAGGAATCAACTAAAAACAGACAGGAAAAAATTTTCACATGTGGTATTTCACCTTCCATGTAGGTCCTGAGATTGTCTTTGTGCATTGCATGTGCATGAGGTCCATAACAGTACAGTATGAAATCTATGACGTAGGTGATAAACAGTTCTTTTGTGCATTCAATGAATGTCGATTAGCAGCAGTTTAAAGTTGCTGTACAGTCCGTAACAATGAGACAATTCCATCTGGGCAGATTGTCCATGTAGCAGCGTGTGCGAGATGTACAGTGCATTTACCCTTGTACTGTACTTAAGGACAATTTTAGGGTACTTGTACAATACATACTGTGCTTACTTAAATTTTAGTCACCATATATTTCAGATGTATTTTGTTTTGCAAATATATTACTTTATAAAATTTGATGCATTATTATTGAGTAAACCTCCGGACTGAATGATCAATTTTACTTCTACACCTACAACAACTACAACACTAAGATTCTGTTTATACTATACTAAGTGTTGTATTAAAACATCAGTAATGTATGAAAATGTAACAAACAGAGTAACACAAAGAGATACTAATGTTTTCTTTTAATACTGTCACCTTAATTTTTAAACTGCATTATTGTTTCAGACTATGGACTGTCTTCAAGACTCCTTTAAGACCATTTTATTATATACAGATACAGTATCTGCTCTCCCACGTCTCGTAGAGGAGCTGTGGGAGAGGAAGACCGTGTCTTGCTTCTTCTTTGGTTTCATTTCCTTTTCTAGCACTTCTCCTTTATGCATGATAATTTTGTGGTGTGATGGCATGTAAGTTGGTCACTCCACCTCTGATCTTTACACTTCTTAAAGACTGAAACTAATTTCTCTGTTGCTCTTTCCAAACTCATTCCTTTAGTCATTGTTGCTTTAATTAATTATTATTAATTTTTTGTGTTGTTTCTTTCCAATTAAAAGTCTAAAAATAACTACTTTTTTCATTTCCAAATACATCACTAACATTAATTCGAGTACATACATACATACAATACAACCAGAAAAAAAAAAAAAGAATAAATTCAGTAACATCGGCTGTGTCACTTACTAAGTGGGAGTTATATTAATATATATTAATTGATATTAATACCTATTCTAAAGTATTAAACAGTGCAAGTTAACTCCAATAACTCATTAACATTATCTGGCTCATCAATTATCTGTCTCTGGTAAGTTTAAACATGTGTAAATGCTGTGGTCTGGACTATTTGACCTCAACCTCACCCTGTTAGGAATATATTTAACAGGATCCTTTTATTGTAAGAAAAATGTTAAACTGAAAATTGTCTTTGTCGTCTACAATAGTAAAATTAATATCTAATCTAATATCTATCTTAATCTATCTTTATATCTGTATCGCACACTGCATTTTTTTAGATCACATAATCAATCAATAAATTTAGAGAATACTGTACCTGTTAGTCAGGATCATACACTACCAGTCAAACGTTTGAACACACATAGGCTTTACCATCTTTTCCATGAAAAGATGTCTTCAGCTGTGTTACCATCATTGCAAAATGGTTTTTATAATGATCAGTTATCCTCTTAATTTAATAAACTTCC
>JAUBNQ010000027.1:6065780-6084826 GCA_032353495.1 Ctenopoma kingsleyae | reverse complement strand
AAAAACATAGTCATTTCTGTATGTGTCCAAACTTTTGAATGGTAGCGTAAATGTACATCAATCTTTCCATCTCTACACATTTAGACAGGTGTTAGACTTCCTAAACCAGACATTTATAACGAACAACTCACTTAAGTAGGTTACTGTGGTTTGGCCTTTTGGTTTGATAAATTTAGCATAAACATGTTTTTGTTTACGGTGTCACATCAATAGCAAATCAGAGACACAGAACATGAAAAAGTATCTCACCGTCTGGGCTGAGGAGGGACTCCTACAGTCTGGGCTGCCGTCGTTGAGGTAGATCTCCCTGGTCTTAGAGATGGAGGTGCTCTTGTAGAAGTCCACCAGCTTGTTTAGGGAGGTGAATTTCTCAGACCACAGGAAGTACATCCCTTTGTTGTCCTTCATCACTTTGAAGTGCTGAACGTCACTCTCGTGTCTGAAGAAAGATAAAGGCTCTGGATCAAAAAGACGTGGAAATTCGACTTTGATGTGGCTCATGCAGGTTCACACGAGATATAAGCGTACAAAATATGTGCAAGTGTTAGAACGCCAACTCCTCCACAGCTTGTTTACGTATGTGGAATGGAAACTGGTCTGAACATTTTTATATATCCCGGCCTGAGGATGAGAGCTGTTTTACATCTTCTCCATCTGCTCCACCGCCTTTTAACCCCAGAGATTCAAAGAAAGCTCATAAAGAGAAAGAAAGTGTCAAGTTATCTGGATTACTGACTCCATGTTTCCTTCATTTCTGGATTCCAGGATTGGTTTCCTCAGCTGGATTGTCCTCTGCTGGTCAGTGAACAAAATTACATCCAAGTTGTAATCGCCTTTTGGCCATAATAGAGATCCTCAACTATCAGAGCCCTTAATACAGTTTGGATATAATACATAGACGATAAAATGATGTCTGTGATCTATCTTGTTTAAATGTATAGAGTACTCTACACTGACACTACAAGTATGCCCCCAAAGCGGTAGCAGTAGAGGCATCTAAAAACCTTTTAATGTAGCTGGTCATGGGAGAGCCAATTTACTACTCTGACTACAGTTGAGTTGTTCAAGAACACTGTAACTTTTATTAAGTGATCATATGTATAGCGTTTAAACAACAACAACCCGTGAACACTGAAAGAAATCAATAAAATAATGCTAAAATTGAACTTAAATACATTACAATAGTTGATTAACCAAAAAAAAACAAAAAAAACAATGATTACCAGTTATTCTGATAACCAAATATTTGTGCTAGTTATTTTTAAGAAAAATGTCTTAACATTTGCTGACTGAATATCTTTATACTTTTGGAGCGTTTGTCAAACAAAATACGGCTTATTATGATGATGTGAACTTGCTGGGAGTATTTTCATTTTCTTGTGTTACTTGAAATAGTGCATGAAATTTTGTGACGATTCCTCTAACACATCCTGTATTTCACAAGAAAAGTGAAAACTGAAAAGTCACAGGGTCACCAAGATCTGTAAAAAACATTCTCTGGGGATCATGAATGCCTGTACAAAAATTCAATCTATCATAGTTTCAGAGATATTTCAGGCTGACACGATGCACTGGACCGACAGGCTGTCACTAACATGACTAAAAATATTATTCATTCACAAAAACAGTCTGTGCACAACCTAATAATATAGTGTTTATCATGCTCAGCATCTAAAATGACCGAAAGAGTAGTTTTAGCTAGTGATGATGATTAACTCAGCAAAACCCAAAGAAACACACACGATTTCGGTAGAGTTTTAGTGGTTTTGTATTTGATCAGTGTTTCAGAACTTAACAACTCAAAGTATGTGAGGTTAGCATTTCAGCTAACTAAATCCACTTCATACTGACAGACATTTGTTCTTAGGGATGGAGAAAAAGGTTAATAAACTAGAAAAACCACAGCTACCACAAAGGGGAGCTGCCTGGGTTTGTGACGTGAAAATGTCTTCTGTGAGTAAGGTCTATTAATAAATCCTCTTGTTCTTTAGCAACAACAAAGAGAAAAACTGCGAGGCGCACTGAAAGTATAATCTGAACGGTTTTAGAAACAGACACAGAAAGACCAAGTAATTTAAGATTGTGCTGGAAGGTTGCCACAACTTTTAAATACTGTGCCGCTCTTCCTCTGTCGTGTTTACTGTACTGCTGCTTCTGCAGCTGTCCACCGGTTGAAAATATAGACTATGAAACTGCAGAGTTTGCAGCACAAGAGGAGCAAAAACAGTCACTTGATGAGTAATATGTACTTTTTATATTTATAAAACAGTTTCTTGTTAAATCAGGCTGGGCAGACGGATTTACAGACAGAACAACATTAGTAAATATACTCAAAACTCATTTGAAAGTGTTTCTTTAAATTTAGATTAAAGATTCCAGAGAGATTACATTTCAGCGTGCAGTCTCCCTTTTTCCTGGGTAGTGGCACATGGAGGGTCAACGTGTGACACCAATGATTCAATCTTCTTGCCTTGACGTGGATTATGAAATGATAAAAGTCCCTGGGTGTCACTGTTGGTCTTTGGGTTAGTGGATCAGTTCTTCCCTTTGGTCCAGACTAGAATATCTCAACAGCTATTATCTGGCTTTCCAAAAACTTTGGTACAGACATTCATGTCCACCTCAGCTAGGATACAACTAACACACTGTGTTGTCCAGTGTTGCGAGATTTGACAGACAGAAAGTAGCCCAATCATCACAAATGCAGCACAGATTTAATTTTCATTTATCAGCATATTACTATCAGATCACTGAATTATGATGTGGCCCCAGCTTTATTTTTTGGCATATCTGTGCATTCAGATTTGAGATACGCAGAAGACCACTTGAGTTTTTCACACAGATGAAGTTATCAGGCACTAAGGGTTTTAAAGTGGCCCACCCTAACGCCACGTCACTGCTCCTCTTCTCTGCTGCAGCTGCTGATTGTGGTGATAAGCAAACTAAAAACTACAACTGCTCACTCTGGAGCTCATGAACACCAATACTGTGACATAAATTCTGTCTATGCTAAGTTAGCTGTTGTTTTTTCCTCAATCAGAAACTTGAAACCATGTTTTTGAGACACTCGTCAACTTACTTGACAGAGATGGAGAAGTCTCCAGGTGAGCTCTGGGACCCTCGAATCACAAAGTCTCCCACATTTTTGTTTCTCAGGAGTTCTTCTGCGGAATTGCGAGTGGCGTTGTCCTGAAACCATCTGGAAACACAAACACAGATCCTGAGTCAGGTCCTTGCTGGACATCTGTCTGTTTGTCTCAAACAAGAAACTCGGAGTCTATCTTCCACTCCTATTTTTGTCCTTAACCTCTTCATATTCCTCTGTGTTTTTTACTAATGTGTACATAATTTCTACATTTTCTAGTTGTAATCTAATAAAGAGACTAAGAAACAAATATATACATGGTCATAAAATCTCTGCCATAACACCAAACTAATAGTGGCCTAAGATTTTTTCACAGTACTATATGATATCAACTTATATACAAATATTTGGATCACTCAAATAAGGTAACAAATCCACATCCAGGCACTCTCTTTGTCAATTAGTATAAGTGTCTCTTACTTTGGAGTCTGCATTTCAATGTAGTTTTGTGGTACAAATCCTTCCTGGCCGTTCATCTCTGCCTTAAACCAGTCATCTTGCGGGCTTATAATCTGATCAGAAAAAGACAAAAAGACAAGTTATTGTATAGAAGTAATAAAACATTTTAAAGCCACAGTGAGAAAGTCATCATGTAATCCACATACACTGACCTTAAGTATATCCCCCTTTCTGAAGCTGAGCTCGTCGTCTGCTGTTGCATTAAAGTCATACTTTCCTCTGGCTTCCATCACGACCAGATTAAATATAGAAAGGTTGTAAAAACAAAGAACAGGAGGTGTAGGGCAACCAGAGGGTCCACAAAGTGTTTCTATGCAGGGAGAAAGAAACGTTAAGATCTGCAGTTTGCTAAAGCAAAAAATCAATAAAATTGTGATCTTATCTATAAGAGCGGAGACACATCGCTCTCTGAGGTGTCATCGTGGTGAAACTGCTAGCAGAATGATATGAACAGCTGTCGTAAGATTATCTTTAAAGTCATAAGACAAAAAATGACTGTCTAAAATTATAATATGTCTAATAACAAGTCCAATAAAGTCTTCCATCTGTAAAAAGTGCTTTTTACTGTTTTTTGTAATACAAAATGGGACATTGATAATGTTCTCATGTACAAAATGATCATTTTGCCTTCAATGTGATGATGTGATGTTCTAGGCTCTGAACAAAACAGGAACTGATCTCCCAAAAACCCAAACTTGATCAGTCAAACAAATACAAACTTTATAGAAGATGGCATCTTTCATACCAGTTATTTTACAGTATTTTAGCTATTAAGGCAATTTGTCTAAAGAACTTGTCTTAATGCAGAGAAGTGCAGTCAAAGACTTCTGTAACCTAGACCCATTAAACAGCCTGACAGCAGCGCTGAGCTACCGCTCGCTCTTCGAAGAATTAACTAGTTAACTTCTTATTTATTATAATTTCATAAGACATGATGAAGAGCTATGAAGAGCTGTGAAGAGCAGAGTGCAGCAGGGAGAAAGAGGGCTGGGTGGAGCAGAGCAGAACTATGTATGAGTCTGAACAATGAGAGGCAGTAAGATATGACAGCATATGAGAAACAAACAACATCAATGTGCGTTATTCCACTCAACCATTGACACTTCAGTTCCTGATAATTATACACTATGTGATCACATGTAAAGCAGTTCTCAACATGAATGACATGAGGTGGACAGTAAAGGAACTGGAAAAATTCATTTGTAATGTATTTTTAAATTAGGAAGAGACACACAACGCACTTCCCAATTTTGCTACTGTTTAATTACAGATACACAAACTGGACAAACAGGGAATGCAGACGTCAACACCATGTATGACAGTTGTTGTATCTTGTATTTGATTATGCTCCCACGTACATGAATTAATTTCAGTCTGTAAATTTGTGGTTACGGGGCGAAGGATGTGGTGAGGTGTAGTGAAAAAACTGACACAACCTTCACTTCAATCATGCAGCTGTGCAAGAGTACAACTTTAATCTTTTAAATCAAGCATGTTTGGAAATGTGAGTTCTGTAAAATACCCACTAAACTCCCTTTTCCCACGGGACAAACAAACATTTTTAACTCTTTTCATCTAGGCATATACCTCTTAAGATAAATTCCTCAATTTTGTCATTTTGAGGGTAGAAGACTAACATATAATTATTATAAATTACAAATCGGTTATTCCAAATTAGGTTGTACTGTTGCATTTGCTAGGGAACAACTGTGTAGTAGCTTAAATCAACTTAAATTAAAAGTCTAACACACTAAAAATAATCAATATGTTAAATGGTTCAAATAACTAATCAACATTACTGGATTATAATTAGAATAGTAAAAGGTATGAGAAGCTAGAAGAAATTAATAAATGGCTAAAACGTTTACAGTGGCTAAAAGTTGAGTATAAACTATTAAATTAGCTGAAAGTCATGAATAAACAATAAAGTATAATATTGAATCGTGGTGGTGTGACTGATGGATGTGTCCATGCGATATAGAGTACGTTAGGCTCACTGTGATTTTACTCTATTGTTCATGTAACTGCCACCGAAAGAACCAAATTCAAGTGATGAAGGTGTAAATACTAAAATGTAGCCAGTGATTTTCTGGTTCTTTACGGCATCAGATTCAGTAGTTTTTGTCTCTTGCTGTCACATATTTAACACACATATCACTTTAATCTTGCTATAAAAAGTTAAAGACACTTGCTGTAAGAAATCCCCTCATTGTCATTCCAGTCTTAACTGCTGACTGTGTTTGAATGTGGAAACTAATAAAGAGGAAATCATGGATAATTTTAGTACCCCAAGCTGTTTTTACATGACTTACGGGATTTAAAAAAAAAAATCTCATCTAATCTTTAATATCTAACTTCTAACTTTACTGATTAGGTCGGCATTCGATGTTATTGTCTTCCATCGTGATAACAAACAGTGGACTTTTTGAGAAGTTAAACAGTGAATCCAACACATTATTGAAACCATTCTGGGTGAAAAATAATGAACTCAGGAGCTCAGGAAACTCGCTGACTCCCATTTCGGCGACAGATTTCAAATACCAAATGTACAAATATAAAGAAAATGTAAATTTTCTATTAAAAAAAATGCTTACTATGATCACAGCATCGAGAATTATCCTGAGGTTTCAAGAAATAAGTTTTGGGGAGATATGAAAAAAACACATGAAATTTCAAGCACAGTCAAAAACTCTCCTGTGAATGGTGACACACATTTTGTTTTCATTTTTTTTTTCATTTTGCGTCTATCACATCATTAACACATTTTTTAAAATCTGAAGTGTCTTGTCATGTCTTGTACAATGTACAGCGTATTCTCCTATTTCCCTTTTTTTACAGCCATGTACCAACCTTTTATAAAAAAACAAGTAAATTAAAATGTTAAAAAAAAGCATCTCAGTTGCACTTTCTGGTATCGTAGCAGTGGAGAACAAACCACAAAAGCGCTGACAGCGAGCTGGTCAGCATTTCAGCAGCACACTACATGACACCAGTGGTTTTCCTGAGCTTGTAGCCCCTGATCTATAATTGAAATTCTATTTATTTAGTTTACAGACAAACAGGATATACTACCAACGTACTGTAGACAAGGCCTAAAAGAATTATGTCCACTACCGATTAACATGCTGATAATGTGCTGTGCTGAATATTATATATATATATATGTTCATGTTCATTTTCACAAACAACAACAGAAAACATTCACACTGCAGAAGCTGAGAACTGTGAATTTTTGGCATTTTAGATTTAAAAAAGCTTAATTCTTAAAGTTTTTGCAGATTATTTATTTTCTTTGCCAGGGAGCTGAAAATACTGACAATTTTCATTATCAGTTAACCCGCCAGTGATGATTTTATTTATATTGATAGAAAGTCCCTTTAGAACTTCACACAGTCCAAGCTGACGTATTCATATGTCACATTTCATACAACTAACAGTTCAAAACAATATTCAGTTTACTGTAACAGACGATAAAGAAACCACCAAACCAAACTTGTGAGTGTGTTGCATTGTTGCCTAAAAATACTAATTGACTGTGGAATTTGTTGCTGATGTTTACTCTAGACTTAGAATGTATGGAAGTTGCTCTGTGTCTTCATGAGTTTATGAAACAGATTTTTAATGTACTTTTGTTGAAGCTGAACCTGAGTCGATATAGAGGAAGTTCATACCAGCAGCGGTGATAACAACAAACTGCAATTAATAGTTTCACTTGTAAGAAGTGTTGCTTGCACTGTTGCATTGGGTTTCACTGTCATAATTACTGGGAGAGTCTCATTTTGCACCTGCGTTACAAACTGTCTGTGTGCACACTAGCATGCAGAGAAGGGAACAATAAGACGCTACGTCTCACCAGTGGTATCTGCAGCTTGAGCTATAGCAGTAGCATGAGACTCAGTCAATCCGCTCTGCTCTTCTCAGCACCACCTCTCCCTGCTCCACGAAGCTCTTCCATCTGCTACGCTCAGCCACACCCTGCACAGTATATATGGCTTTTCTAGTTTTAATACCTATAAACAAGCGTGCCCACACCTGGTGGTGTTAATGTAGTGGTGAACATATGTTAGAAAACACAATGCATCACAGTTTGCTGCGTATGGAGCTCTCAGAGTGCCCATCCTGAACCCTGTTCACCACAGGATTAAAACCACCATGTGGATTTATTGTTGTAGTCGACTGTTGTTTAGTCCAGAGGTTTTCAACCTATGAGTAAGTAACTCCAGAAGGTCACAAGATTAATCTGAGTCTTCATGAGATGATTGTAAGAGTAAAAGAGGATATTGAAATGTGAAGATATGAACTTCTTCTGTTCTTATGGGCAGATTATGTTTTTTATGTTTATGATTTTTGATTAATCAGTTGATGGTTTAGTCTATTTAATGTCAAAATATACGGAAAGGATGCACAAGGCGGCTTCTCAGAGGCCAAAGCGAGCTTCTTTAGTCCAACCAAGAGTCCAAACCCAAAGATATGAAAGTGACCAAAAAGCTATTAAAAACTTTCTTTTTCTTGATTTGAATTAAAGGTTACTAGCTTTAGCTTTAGCTATTTGTAATCGATCACAAGCCAAAACGTTTTTATATATCTAACAAGGCATTGTTTTAAATGTATTATATGTTTTGTAATATCAAATATTAATTTGAAATTAACTAAAGCGCTCATGCAAATGTAGTGGAGTAAAAAGATATATACAATATTCCTCTGTAAAATGTAAGTAAGTATGTAAGAAATACAAGTATAAGTACTTGAAAGCTGTACTTCAGTAAATGTACTTATAGTTACTTAGTCAGTTACTTTCCACCACGTGGAATTGTGAGTTAATGTCACTCCACTTGTCCTCATAACTCTTGTTCAGTGGCAGAAAGTAGCGATGTACATTTACCCAAGTATTGTGCAATTTTTTGTACAATTTGAAGGCTTCATACTTCTCCATAGGGAAACACTGCAGAGTTTACTTTTACAGCCATAGTGTGTACTTAGATCGTACATACAAATCATGTGATAAACTTGCAAAATAAAATGTGCTGTTAGACATTAAAGGTTCTGTATTTCCACACAGATGTTTTCTGTTACAGGCCTGCTCATGTTGGATTATGCAAAGCGATACATACGGGAGCTATCTGAGGTTCCCCAGTACGAACACAAATGATAAAGTTGTATCTTGTCAGACATCAACATTTAGAAGTGCTCTTACAACGCTGACACACGACATTTCCTTCAACCACAGAGTGCAGAAGGATGTGTAGCATGTTTGCAGAGGAGGCTGTCTTGACATGAGGTCTCCCACAGCGCTGGCATCTGACGCCCTAATGTCTGACCTCACCGGTGACAGACATGCAAGCTGTCCTTAACTGGTGCACCCAAATATTAAACACATTTCCTTTACGTGTAATAAAATTGTGAATGACTTCAGCGCTTATGACCCCTGTTGACCCTCTGTCTTTCTCCCTCACACAAATAATGGCCTTCACAACAACTTCCCCAATGTGAGGGCAGTAAAAACATGCAACCGAGTGACACACCAGACAAGTTCAACTGTTAAAAATTTGTCACAAAAATGTACATATACTTGTGCTTGTATATATGAGCTGCACTTTAAGATGACTTGAACATATCACTATTGGAGTGCTACCTTAATTAATCAGTTGTAATACATTCAAAAAGGCAAATATTACATATTAGATGTGCTGCTGCCGCTGCATATTCAGATACATCAATAAGAAACGTATATCTATATACTACGTTCAAGTAAAGAACTCAAGAGATTGTAAGAAATTACTGTAAATTACTGTTTTATCTGACTATGAAAGAAAGCGTCAGAGCTGTTAAAATAATAGACATTTAAAGGAGGTTTGGTGTGTGACTGTTCTGCTTACCTCCTCCCTGGAGCGGAGTGAAACTTGCGTCAAGTTTATTCTAAGGCTGCTCTCTTCTCACAGCGTAGCGGGAGCACAGCAGCATATTTGTGAGCCCGGAAATGTTTGCATTTACAAATAAAAGTCCCGGGTTAGGGTGAAGCCTGTTCAGCCGCTCCGTCAGCGGGATGGAATCGAATAAAAACGGAAGACGGATGAGCTCTGCGTCCCTGCTCTCTGGGGTCGTCTCTAATCTGATGTTGAGAGAACCGCCTCTCTTCAAAATATGAGCCACAGAGAGTGCGAAAAGTCAACTTCCTGTTAGACTTTCAAAATAAAACTCTTCTTTATAAGCGCTACATGCGTCTTCCGTGTGACTATAGTATACAAATAAAAAGTACAAGTTAAAGTACAGTTCATTCTGATGTGTCTGTGCTTCAGCAGTAGTGGCGCTAATTATAATTCCTAGAGGTGGAGAGGTGATTAATGGCAGAGAAAAGAAGTGCTGACATATAAATTTACATTTATCTACTAAACCTTTCTTCTTCTTTTTTTTTTTTAAAGAGAAATCTTAGATACTTATTTAAATTAAACATGTAAGAGGTTTAGAAGAGAAACACCTGTTTGGATGAACTGTTGACAACTCATAGGCATCTGAAATGTGACATCGAGCTGGATTAATAATGTTATTTTTATATAGGGTTATATAGGGTCACAGGTTTGAAAACCGCTTGTTTAAAAGGGCTGCATCCTATGTTTTCAGTGCAAAATCTGTTCATCACCACCAGGAGTTAACAGCTTGTGTACAGCTTGTGTACATTATAATGCATTTTATAGTTTATTCTTTTATTTTGCAGAACATTGACACAGTTTCCAGTTTCATTCTGTCTCTGTAAAGTGAGCTTGACAGCTTCCTCATTCTTTCCTGTATTTTTACCAATATATCCTTCCTCATCTGTGAGTGCTTTATCAGCAGTAGGTCACAAAAACTACTCAACACTTCTGCAAAAGAGCTTTAGGCAAGCGCACACACACACACACACACACACACACCAAGACTAGCACAAAACCTTAAGCTTAGCTATTAAAAATTTTGGCGCACACTTCAACATGCAATTGTGCACAAAATTAGTTATTTTTATGTTATTTACCACCAATTTATAATTGTGCACGAGGTTGTTTCACTTCCCTAAAAAAGTCATGGGACTTTTTTTTCTTATAAAACTCACATTTTAAAATGTGACATGCTTAAGCTCAAATAACGGTTCTCCTGTCATATGTGCCTATACTGTGCGTTTAAACACAGAAGTCTAACTGGTGAATTAGGGGAATGAAACACTGTGTCTCTGTAACAACAAACCTCAGTCTCCCCAGTTTGAACAAATTCATTCAGCCCCTTCTTAAAATTATAATAATTTTATGTAACAAGTGGAACTTAATATGCTTTTGATTTGCAAATTACTTCCCTTATTGTTGTGATATCTTCAGAGGACATAAAAGTGATTTTTAAATGTTTTACTGCAAAATATTCTCTCGAGGCATTAAAATCAATTCAACACAGCAAAAAAAAAATTTAACTTGGATAGATGTGAAGTTGATAGAGCACACAAGGAAATAATAAAATCATATAATACTAAAAGGCAAACCACTCCCACTTAATTCCATAGCAGCTTTATTTTTGTGAAAGCCAGCGGCTGCATGGCTAGTTCAAAAAACACAAGTCTGTACTTTAAAGATATACAGTAGTAGTACAAACATTTCAGCTAAAAAAGGGAGTTTATAACTGTTTCTGTGTGTTCAGGGACCAAGACTCCAGGTTTAGTAAGTGGCCATTTCTGTGGTGATTTCTCTGTAACCTGACTAGTTTTTGGTTATGCACCATAATATCAAAATATGAAGTGAAATGACAAAAGGCCTTTGTAAACATCTCAAGGTATAATAATCAGTTTATAAAATGCTGACACTGTTCATATTCTCATATAAATGTGAGAAGGGGTGTGGTATAGATAGAAAAATAGCTGTGTGATGTTATACAGTAAGTTATAAAATGTGATTTTTTTTTGGTAAGCGAAAATGCCTTTGACAGTTCATCACTCACTAGCATTGTGGCTGCTGTAACATTTTGAAATGTATTTGTGATTTGACGCCTTTATTGTGACAGTTCTTCTGTTAAAAAAACTAGGACATTTGAGGATTCAAATTTAAAGTTTTTTCTATTAAATCCACCAATAATGTCCTGAGTCAGAACAAATAACTTAAATTCATGTAGATTTTTGGCTTTTCTCTGCATGAATTTCAAAATATCATCAGTGAAATTCCACAATATCCTTTCTCAATATTAAATTTTAAAGCTATGATATCCCATGTCTGGCATCATCATACAAAGACAACAAATGTCTTTACTTCCAGAGGAAAAAACAAAACCTCATTATCTTTTATTTTCATATATAAGGATGGGTCATACATTAAATTAATATCAGTAACGAGAGATATCCCAAACACAGGGAAAACCTAGTCCAGCAGATGTTCAGTACAGAGAAATAACCAGACTATATGGCTACTCTGACCTGAACACAGCGTGTCAGAGTCAGGCAGCAGAAAAAGGCTGTTTGCAGAAAAGCACATAGATCTGTGTCTGACCTGAATCTTGTTGCCTAAAAACCGCGCACTGTGCACAGCAGCTGCAGGTGTAGCAGTCACATCTGCCTTTCACACTGTTACTCAATACCACAAAAAACTGCGTGTGTATGTGTGTGACATGTAGAGGAAACTTGGCTTTGTACGAAAGTATTGCAGGTGTTAGTGGTGTCCAACAGATAAGGCAAATTACCATTCTGACAATGCTAAACAATGATAATGACGTGTGTGAAAATGTTATACTGAATTAAAGCTTTTGGTAACACTGCACTTTTATCCCAAACACAAAGATATTCAGTCTATATCATCATGAAAAAATATCGCACAAATTATTTAAATATTAGAGAACATGTATATAAAAACACCATGTTAAACTATTAATTGATTAAATGTCAGAATTGTTGCTGATTAATGTGTACTGTAAGAATGTTGTCCAGTGTCTTTATAGGTGTATTTAATATATTCTGAAGATATTTTTGTTAGAATAAGAAGTGTTAATCAGACATTTATATCAGCAAATTGTATTTTTTATAATCAAAAAGGAAAAGTAACTCAAATGAAACTAATTAAAATAAAAATAATATAGCTTAAGTATGAAAAGGAAGGAGGGCCACTCAAAAAGTACCTCAGTAAATGACTGTATTTTTGTACATTATTAAACAAGATGTTCCTAAATGTCATGAGATGCTTGCGTTGCACCTCTGTGAGTCTGCCACTAGATGAAGATATTGAAACACGCATGCACAACATCTGAGGCATGCAGCTCCGTTTTCTACTGGTATCACTTCACCTGATCTTTGCTCTCGGTTACACTTGATTTCAGCCATCTACACATCTTCTCCTTCTGTAGATTTATTTTATTTTAACAACTGGAAAATAAAAACTATTGCTAAATTATTGCTGTTTCTTTTTTTTATTTGTTTTGTTTTGGGATCCAGTAATCACCAGGATTTACTATAGGATTTTCTGTTCACACACAAGAGTTAAACTAAACTTCACCTTTCTCACTCATCCTCCAGTAAAGGTCAAGATGACAGTTGGTGACACTGTGATGTGCAGCCTCAGGTGTTAATCCATATGACACTGATAAATATAAAAGCTTAAAAATGAGTAAAAAAGTAAACATAGTTATGTGTAATCACTAAATTCCTTGTATAAAATACCATATGAAAGAGCTGTTTGCAGTGACAGCTATCTGACAGTAAGAGTACTATGCAGCTTTTTAGCTTCTTTCAGCTCTTTGAGTGAACATTTATTACCCATTTAAGGCTCCACTCCATTTGACCTGTTCAGGACCAATTGGCACACAGACAACGTTAGCAACTGTAGATGGTGAAAAAACAGAACATTCAGCAGAAAATGCCTCAGATACTTTTCTCAGAAGCTGTTCTTCTTTGCTTGGTACAAAAGGTTATGAGCTCCCTGTTGGTACAACATGTTGATACTCCCTAAAAGTGAAGCTGTTGTTGAATTTTTACTTCTGACAGAAGTAACGACTAGTTACTTTTCTGATTACAATACTTTTTCTGTTCAGCAAAAAACAGGTATCTCTAAATGTAGTGATTTTGAATTACATTTTCTTTTTGATACAGTGAAAGACTCAATATCTAAACCCATATGGACATAGAAAATTCTCTTAGTTCTTTCTTTTTGCACACATAATTACACAGAGCTTTGTCATCTTTGTATAATATCAATACAGGTGATTTTTCCAACAAGATACATAAGGTGCATAAAAACAGATGTTTTGGTACAATCACTTTTTATCATTTTTGTTTGCAAAGTTTAGTTCAGCTGAATCTTATAGCCTGTCCAGTGATGACTATAATGTCAGTTGTCAGGGGAGCTAATGGCACATTTTTGACAGTGAGTTGATTTACGAATGGTCATCAGTGACTAATTTGGACCAACACCATTCCCAGAGATCTCAGATCTAGTTGATGCCTACTGGAACTTTTACGTAAGTAGCTTGAAACGTCTTACGTACTGTTTATGATGCTTCATGTGTGCGCGTGATTTGCCCCGCCCACTGACGCGCGTGAGCCTGCGGTGACGTCACCTGTAGTAGCTCGTGCCTCCCGCCGCAGGTTGTCTCTCATTCAGTCCGCTCCAGGCTCCAGTCGGAGTCAACGGGACTTTCTGTCTTTATCATGGACCGGGCCATGACTGACCTAACGGTGTGTCAAAAATGTCTCTTTTTCTTTTTTATTCCCTGCAGAATATTTATTTCACTTTGAATTTTATGTCCAAGGAAACTAAGTTGGACGTTTAAACCCATCGACCAGAGTTGTTTTGGTTTTCCTCTAACTTGCGTGGGAATATTAACGCTACTTTAAGTTGGTTCATCTCAAGATAACTTTTAAAACACTTTTCTCTAATGGATACAAAGGCTCTATTGGACTAATTACGCTCATTTTTTTGTGATTTTTGAGGGCTCTTTTTGTGGACCTGAGCTGTTTTCGTCTCTTACCGAAAGGTTTTCATCACCTAACGTTAGCAAGCTAAACGGCGAAGAATGCTGTTTTCTGCTCACGTCAAACAGTTTTAATAGTTTTGTTGTGTTTGTCCGAGTTAAAATCAACAATGATTTCAGAGGAGAGAAGCGGCCACGTAAATAAGCAGACCCTGAACTTCCCAGTGGGTTTGCTCATCCGCTCTCCCAAGAGGCGACTGGCCAAACTGGGGAGAAAACCCAGTAATGGATCTGTCCAGTAAGTGTCTGTGGTTAATCCTTATTTTTACCATATCATTTAGCATTTCTAAATACTATACAAACACTGTAAAACACAATGTTAACCAGTGGTGAAATGTAACTCAGTGAATTTAGTCAAGGATTGTACAGTCCTTAGTCCCTATGCATATATGCATACTACTGTGTACTCAGACTCCACTACAGTACTCAACTAAATAACTTTGCAGATGTATATTGTAGATTTTAAAGATGTATTATATGTGACAATTAACTGAATGTATTTGGTTGTTGGGCTAAAGCAATTTGAATATATCACCTTAAGCCCTACTACATAATACCAGGTATTTTTCACTATGTTCTCAAATTAATTCATTAATCAAGGTGAAAATCATCGGATTAATCTATTATAAAAGTAATTGTTAAGTCATAGTATAGACACCAGCATCCACTTAAGAGTAACTTAAAAGCAATGTAGTTATCGACTCATTAAATGTGTTTTCAGTAATTGGTGAATTGAAAAGTTATTTTTCAAGCAGAATATGCCAAATGGTGCTGTAGTGGTTAGCACTGTCACCCGAGCTAGAAGGACCTGGGTTTGAATACCCTGGCCAGCAGGGTGCCTTTCTGTGTACTCCAGTTTCTTCCCACAATTCAAAGACATGTATGTTAGGTTAACTGGTGCCTTCAGATTACCCATAGGTGTGAATATGAGAGTGAGTGGTTGTCTGTTTTTGTTTGTCTCTATATGTGAACCATGTGATAGACTGGTGACCTGTCTAGTGTTCAACTAGCTTCTTGGCCAGTGACAGAAAAAAGTGACAGAAAAAGTGGTTACGATAATGGATGGATGGAAAATGCCAAATTGTTCAAGGTTCTCAGATGGGGAAAATGACATCTCCTGTCTTACATTTGAGTAATGTTTGGGTTTTGGACTAGTGGTCTGGAAAAAGAGGACTTCGGATGACTTCATTGATTACCAAACGACTGACTGGTTAATCCAGAAAACTATTGACAGATTATTCATTAATGGAATCAAGAACCGATAGTTGCAGTTCTTAATAACATTTCGCTATTTATTAGACAATTGGATGTTTCTTTAAAGAGTATGACCACACATGCAGGATGGTTTAATGTTTTGTTGGGGACAATCAGTTAAGCTTTACAATTCACAGTGCCAGTGTACATTATTTTCTCCTTTGTTTTCTCTCAGGTCTAACAAGTCAGACAGCGCTGTACGCTCCACAGAGAGCGTGGGTGTCCGGCAGCCAGCCAAGAGCAAAATCCGCCGCCACAACAGGCTTTCAAATGTTTTCAACCAAAGCCCCAACCTGCGTGACACTGGCCACCGGGGACAAGCGCTGGGCAGTGGGAGCCTGGCAGGAGACCTCCAAACTACAGATGACCCAGCAGAGTTGTCCAGTCAAATGTCTGTCCCTGGCATCCTGAAGATCTTTGGCAGTGACATCTGTCAGGGGACAAACTACAAGAGTGTATTGGCCACCACACAATCCAGTGCAAAGGAGCTGGTGAAGGAAGCCTTAGATAGGTGAGGGGTTGAAATGACGTGTGTGTGTGTATTCACCACATTTAAAGTCAAAATCAAAATGTGAAAATTCATTGCCTTTGTTTTGGTTTTGTGGGAGTTTTGGACTGTTGTTTGGCTTAAACCCGACTCTAGGATGCTGTGATCAGCATTTTTCACATTTTACTAATGAACAGTTAAAACTGTTAATTGAGAAGACAATAATCAGAATATAATTGATAATAGTAGTAGATTTATCCTCCTGTAATTGTTTGTAATAATTAATAAAAAGTGCTAGTATTAGTAAAAATCCTCCTAACTGATTTTCTGCTTTTGCTGTTCAGGTACTGTCTGGAGAAAGAAGATCCCAGTAACTATGTGCTCTGCGATGTGATTGGCCAGACAGGAGCTGATAACCAGTGGAAGAGGGAATGTTTTCGTGCTGTTGGAGATAATGAGAAACCTCTCATGCTGCAATCACTTTGGAAACCCAAAGAAGGCTTCTCCAGACGTTTTGAAATCCAGCTGAGAACAAACATTGAGGAGCAAAGTTTAAAAGACAGAGACACGATTACAGCAGGTATACACACCAGTTATAGGCTGTCATTAATACCACACATCTGATCATTTTCATTGGCGTAGATACAACTCAATAACCCTAACACGAAATGAGTCACTTAGTCTCTGCTTTGGTGGCACGGGGGAGGCTTTATCCTTGCCTCTTACTGGAGGCTAACAGCCTTCATTGTCCAGCTTATCACCAGCTAGAACATTGAAGATGGCAGGCGTGTGAGAGAGGTCAGGAAGAAACAAAAGCTGCAGTGAAGGATACAGGAGGTCACAGCGGCCCCACTCTTATCTTTGTTTTATTGCAAAGGCCCATCATGGTCCATGAAACATCAAGGCACTGGACAGCTCTTTCCACCAGGCCTATAGCTACTACTGACTGCTGTGTTATTCTTTCTATCAGTGCTCACCTCTTGTAGGCTGGGAACTGTGCAGCTCTGTTGACTTTGGCAAGTTTACTAAGGTTCTCCTCTGTGTAAGACTGCCTTTTAATTAGAACTGCAGCAATTAGTGAATTTTGATAAGTGACTTCATAATTTTAGTAATTTTTTAAGTTTCAAATATGTGCTGGTTATCACCTCTCAAAACTGAGGATTTATAGCATTTCTTTGTTGTACATTAATTTGAACTGAATAATTTTCTCTGTTGGTCAAATAAAACAAGATTAAAGACATAATACTGGGCTGTTGAAAATGACAGTCATAAATTCTCACAGTTTTCTTATGTCTTACAGATAACATTGTTGATAAAATTGATTTATCAAGAAATTAATTGTCAGACTAACTGATAATGAGCTTCAAAAGCCATATCAAATCCATTTTCTTCCTTCTCCCTGTGAAATGGGGGAACTGCCCTTTACCTACTTGAATTTTTTAGGCACTGAGCCCAGTCTGTCACAGTTGTGCTAAACAATGTGGATAACACCCATTTCCACAGCTGATAGGGGAGGCAGAGCGCTGGGTGTGAAGCCGGGCTCTGTGGACATTCCACTGTGCTTAATGGCTCCAAATGAGCTGAATGGTGTTTGTGTTACATCAGGCCAACAGAGCAGCTGTTGGTATCAGATAGAGGTGGCCACATCTCATTTTGCCTGCACATTTCCTCTCTTTCCTCTGATTATGTTTCATTTGAGTTAGTACCAGTGTTAGGAAGCTTTATATTGTTAACCATAGCGATTTCAGGGGGGGGTTGGTTTGCATTGTTACCTGTTAAGTTTGTCTATGCATTTAGCTACATTTTAAAATATAATCTCACCCATAATTAAAGGTAATCCACATAAATCATGTTTAATGTTTTGTCTACGTCATTGGCCTTAAGTGCTGTTCCAGGACTGCAGAGTCCTGTGGTTTTTTTCGTGTATTTATTTGCATTTTTCTAGATTCGCACAGTGAAGTGCTCAGAATTAGCTGGTAGCTGTTCTTGTTTAAAATGCACCAATGTATGTACAAGCACTGGTCTTTCTGAGCTGATTGCTGAATGTTTAAGTATGCCATTGATCTTGGTGATGATTATATCCCCAGAAAGAGTAAGTCACACTGAATCTTATCTGTAGTATTGTGTGTACACTGAACATAATTTATCATGTTTATAACTCTCAGGGCAGAGCTGTAACACACTGTCTTCATGTCCATGCAGGTATTAATGCTCAGGCCCGTAAGCTGCAGAGGGGCCGCTCCAGAGTCACCTCTTTGTTTGTGGATGGCAGCGGTGAGGATGTTGACGGACTTGGGATCTGGAGGAGCTTAAGTGAGATGGATCTGTCTGCGATGGAGAAGGAGGCCAGTCGGGCCCAACAGAGTGTGCTCAGAGAGGATCCAGAGGCAGAGGCTGACAAGGAGGTGCTGCGAATCGGCATGGAGAAGGAGGAGACTGAGAGCAGTGACGACAACACCACCCAGTACTCAATTCACCCACCCTTTGATTTCCCATACTTCCTGCTCCTGCAGGGCTACAACCATAGGCAGGTGAGAGAAAGAGGGAGGGAAGTGTTTAGCCACTTGTTGTTAGTCTGATAATGCAGCTTTTACAAACTGATTTAAATTGATCGATAAACCATGGTATAATTACAGTTAAGTGAACAAATTAAAATGAAGGCTTTTTGTGGCTTTTTGTGGCTTTTTGTGGTTTTTAGTGGTTTTCGGGTTTACAGACAAAGGTGACCATTTGCAG
>JAUBNQ010000027.1:5993786-6004942 GCA_032353495.1 Ctenopoma kingsleyae | reverse complement strand
CCTGAAACTGGTATGATGGTCTTTTTATGAAATGCTGAGTTTTACGCCAGATGTAAAGGGACCCACAAGATGTTTTTATTTTTTTTTGCAAATGTGAGACGAGACATTCCAGACATCCATTACAATGACTTTGTCATCTGTTCTTGAATTTTTTGGATCATGATGTGTTGCTTCACTTTTTCAGACAGCTTCTATTGAGATTTCTTGATTCAACAGCTCTGGCAGTGATCAGAATTGGGTGTGGCAACTGGAGTTGAATTTGGCTTTCAGAAAAATGTGGTTAATCGCAGTTTATTCACTATTAAACAAAGAGGGGGCAATTACTTTTCCACATAAGGCCAGGCAGGTTTTAACAGATTTTTTTGAAGAAATTAGATCATAATTTTAAAAAATGCATTTTGTACTTAACTCAGGTTATCTTTGTCTAATATTTAAATTACTTTGATGACCTGAATAATTTAAGTGTGACAAATATGCCGACTTATGGTCTGTCAGGAAATACCTTTTTACAGCACTGTAGCATAAGACGAGAATTCACCAGCTCAGCCACAAATCACTGAATGCTGATACATGAATCATTGTCTAGGCTGAACTCTCCCTGCTGTCTGAAATATTTCACTTAGTCAGTCTTAACTTTCCACATCCTGTGAGCAGAGAACCATCTAAACCTGACACCACTGCTTTAATACGATGAATGTACAGTTTTTGGTCTTAAATGGAAATTCAACAGTTTTATATAAAATATTGCTTAGTGCAGCTTTAGAATACATTTTAGTTATTTTAGTAGAAAGGGAAGAACCAAGTCCATAAATAGACATAAATAACAGCTGCAAATGATACTACAAATTAATTATAGAAAACATCAACTGTGCATGTAGCTTGATGAAAATAAATAATGTAATAGTTATATGATGACTGAAGCACTAGCAGTCATAGAAAAGTAGTACAAAAACTGTAGAAAGAAAAAAGTGGTCTTACAGTATATAAAGATACTATGCTCTATACAACATATTAATAAAATTCATTTAATATTCTAATAGAATTATTATGTTCAAATAATAAATTGTATTTGTGATGTGGCTAGGCCAATTGTGGCTCTTTAAAAATAATAAATACACACATACATACACACGCACTCACGCACACAAACACACACACTCACACCCTTCTTGGCTCAGTTCAATTGTTGCAACTGCCTGTGTTAAAGACCTACAAAAGAACAGAAACAGAACAGAACAAAAGACACGTCTTATAAAAATCCTAAAGTGGCCCCGGTTTTGAACTGTCTTGTCATGACGAGTGAAATCTTACCAGAAGGTTTGCCTTCTGCTCGAGCACACAAATTAATAAGTGTTACAAAACAGCAGAGGTGAAGTCAGGCAGCTCACGTCGCACCCTGAGGAGATCTGTGGATCATTCTGGGACACAAAACACAAATTACTTTGATGATGTACTCATATATATTTGTGGCCATCAAGTAATTATATTCTTACTGCTTTTATGCACAGATGAGTCAAAATATTACAACTGAACGTGGAGCAAACACTGATTACTGCGTAATAACAGTGGTTGTTAAGGTCTGGACCGTTGGTTCTTCTAGTCAGTGTGTTGGACTGATGTGAAAACTGGGGCATCTTTAACAAAGTCCAAACTGCTGATGATCAGATGACTTGGTCAGAACATCTTTGAGACCACTTCCTGTTGGCATAGTGACTATCTTTAGACAGTGTTCAGAGGTGGGCTAAAATCTTGGTGTCAGATACCAGAACAACATCAGAGGTCTTAATTTCATGGTCGATATTTATGCAAATCATCCAGTGTCCCCTCTTCAATAGATCTGTATTGTGCATTTTAGATCTCTTAGAAGATGAGGGATCTCCAAAAGGTTTTTGCACTTTATCTCTCAGAATCAGGAATACTGGTCTGATTGAAATAACTTTTGGAGTAAGTGTGAAGCCATTATTTTTTTCATTTCTAGTGTGTGTCGCCCAATTCCTCAACTATTCCCCTCTCTTCTTATCCCAGTGGTATGTCTATCAAATAGTTAACTTTATAATTTTAAAACTGTCACTGTGTATTAAATCAGTGAGCTTCACAGGAGTGAAACAGGCCTCAGACCTTCAGTACAACAACCACCTCTGTGTATTACACAAAATGTTCCTTTTTACTTTTTATTCCTTTCAGTTGTGAACTATTACATACCTCCAGTGTCCTCACACATCTTTCACATCATCTCTTGTGTCGTCTGCTTACACTCATGAACAGTTTGTTCTGTTGGATAAAAACACACATCAGCTGGAAACCTACAGACATACAAATGAATTTCACCAAAGAATGATGTGGTGTAAAATGTTAATCTGATCATCTGCTAAAAATAACAAACCCTAAACTAAATTATGGGTACACTTTGCAATGAAAAAAGCTCAGTACTAGTACAAACTACTTAGTGGAATGTAGTAAACACTGCGTGCTACATACGATCAGGCTTTCAAATGCAAGTGTGACCTTTTAAAACACAGGAAGTGCACTATATCTCCAAGAGTTTCTAGACACCCAAACATTACACCTATATGTGATAAGTGACCTTGTGGTTTTAAAACTATGGGCATGGACCTGCTGTTTTATCAGCCTTGTTTCTTCTGGTTTCAGGTTTTCCATCAGATGTTAAAGTTGGCTGTAAGGATTTGCTCCCATTCAGCAATAAGACCAGCAATGAGATCCAAAACTAATAGCTGTAGCATCTCACAAGCCAAAGTAGCTTTTACTTGCTATAGCTTGCTCTCTTGTTTTAGCTGTAAGTAGTGTTGAATATTAATTAAGGGCTTTGTTATATCATAACAGCGATAAAAGATCCCACGATCATGAGAAGTACCTAATTCTGCAGAAATAATTTTCCAAAATTTAAACAGATACAGGCAAAAAAGTTCCAGTTGTAGCCCAGTGTGCAATTTACAGAATGCAGCGCAAAATTAAACTTGTCAATTAAACATTTTTCTTGTCTCCTTAATGTTTAATGTAGCATTTTCCCAAAGACCTTTATTACTTTTATACTACTGATATTTAAGTTCACAATTAACAAGACATTATGACTTTTTTACAACACAAGGTCAGTTTTTTTTATTTTTGTGAATAAAAACTTACTTCGTTCTGGAGTTAATTTTAAAAAGGGTTTTTTGACAAACACTTCTACTGAATTATTATCTTTTACGAAACTGATGTCTAGAAATCAGATTCAGGAGTTATCTCAGTTTTGAGGTATCCAGGAATTTCATGTAAATGTGCTGATTCTCTTCTCACTTTGTTGACTTATGTCTCTACAGGAACAACATTGTTTAGGGGGGTCCAGCATCTACATCTAAAAGCTACACTAGTGACCTCCAGAGGCCATGCAGCTCCTTAAACGTGTCCTTCTGAACCTAACAGGAAACTTTAAAGCCTCTCTCATCAACAAGGACTAAAACTCTCATTTTTCTATTTACCTTGTGCTCTGGACATCTCATTGAGAAGTTCTCTTCATTGAGGACACAGCCTAAAAACACACAGACGGATTTTCAAAATGTTGACATTCAAGCTGAGAATGAGAATGGCAGCCTTCATTTAGGCCACATTTTGAAAACAGACACAAAAATATCCTTAAGATTCATCATTTCAGGCTATGTGAGAATAACAGCCTTCCTACACAAATAGAAAGCAGCACTAGTGACTCAAGATCTCACCCTTGAAAGATCCGTCACATAAAACATCATTTTCACAGCCTCAGTTAACACAGGCAGATTTGACATAACCATGACATCAAACAGTCATCATCAATAATCATCTTCACTGTACCTGAATTAATGGCACATCTGTAGTGATAATTTTTGGGACAGCCCTTCTGGAAACAACCCATTATTGCCCCTGTGTGTTGGCATTTTGAACATACCTGAGGAAGACAAAACAAACAGTAAGTAAAAACATAAAAACATGCCATAAGGGTTAGGTTATTTCCATAAAAGAATTTTAAGTGCAGAGAATATTTTTTACTTGTGCATTTTGTTATTGGAAACATTACTCTTAATAAGCCCTAAAAAGATGTTGGTTTGTGTCACTCACTGTGGATTGTGCGAGCCGGGCTGCCTCTTTTAAGCCGTACAGCTTCCCTCTGACTAGGAAGACACCAGCGGACCAGATGCCGCAGTCCTCGTGGATCCAGCACTCATCCAGACAAAGATGCACCTTTGGGAGGGAGTGGTTGTCACTCTTGAGCAGACTGATGGTAGTAGAACAGTCAGAGCCATCACAGCCACCATCTGAGTAGTTTACTGAATGGCTATTAATGAGTCCATGTAAGTTTCCTTCCTCTTTCTGCTCAGTCCTGCCTTTCTGACAGTTCATAGACAAGTTGGTGGGATAGTACGGGCCGTGAAGGTCCCCGAGGCCCATGGTGTTGGCTGTCTGACCACACAGGCAGCACAACAGCGAGGCATGACACCTGCTCTCTGAGTCGAGTCGACCCAGCTGGAAACAGGATGTACTGGGGATAAATCCAGACACTGACCTGATGGCCGTCTGCCGTTGTCCTCTGCTGCTCCAAACTGTCACCTCCTCTTGATAGTTGACAACAGTGCACATCCTCTCCTCCATGTGAACAAAGGGGCAAAAACTTTCTGACTTCTTGTCCTTTTTCTCCTCTTTAATGTTTGCATATTTAAGCTTGATTTCAGGCTCTCTGGGAGAAAACAGATCAGAAGGTCCAGTCTGAGTTCTCCGTTTTCTCTTTCGCCTGGTGATAGTTTTTTTGTTTCCCAACACTTTCCTGCAGGATGAGGCCTTTTGATGTTTCATGCTGTGTTTCTGTCTCTGTTTGGTTCTTCTCAACTTTTTAGCTTTATGAATGGTAAGTGGCTTCTTTCGTTTATGATTCATGCTTTTTGAGCATGAAGCTTTGCGGCTATGCTGCTGCTCCTTCTTCTGTGATTTTGACTCTGCCCGAGCATCCACATCAGATTCCTCGGAGTTAGTGCTCACTCTTTGACATACATTTGGCTGTGAAGCTGACTCGTCTGCCTCAGAGCTTGAAAACCTCACCGCATACTCCATCACATCATCAGAATCACAGCTTTCGTTATAAATACCCACCGCATCATTTTTGACTTGTCTCCTCAAACTGTGTCGAGACACAGTGCAGCTCGATGTAAACTGAGGCATTTCAGTGAGAGATTTTCGGATTCTGGTACTTCGTCGTACTTCTCTGGGCTGAGTTTTTTCACCCTGACTCTGAGGAGACGTTTCTCTCAGCAGATTCTTCTTACAAGTAAAGCTGTGACTTTTCTTCTTTGCACTACTGACTGAAACTTCAATAACATCACTGTCATCGCTGGAAATATCTACGGGAGATTCAGCAGGGTTGTCGTACACAGAACTGAGGTCTGACAGGAGGACTACAGGCCTAGTGTGATGTACAGGAATGTCTACTGAGCTGTCTGAGGACTCTTCTGAGTATGAACTGTCAGGACTGGGCGAGCTCATAGGTTGAGGTAGATGATAGCAACCTCTCCCTTCATCCAGTGAGGATGGAGTCGGAGACAGAGGCTCCACGATGTGCCTCACACTGTCTTGGATGAAGGGACTGCATAAGAGCGGCTCCTTTGCTGAGGAAACGAGGAAAATAACATCAGAGCCGCTGTCACTCTCCTCTCCGCCGCTGCTTTCAGCAATGGGGCCACCAGTTTGGTCAGGCCCATAGAAACCCGGATGCCACATGTTGCTGTGAACTCCGTTGTGATACAGATCCAGCCCTGGAGCTAGTGTTGAATTCATGTAGTTACCTAAAGCCTCAGGACCCTGCTCCAGATCTCTGCAGTGGACAGGTGCTCCTGGCTGTGTAGAGAGAGAGTTGTAGGAAGACGAGGCTCTGGATCTGTATGAGGAGGTGATGTCTGTGCTGCAGCTCGATGGACGTCGGTGGTACCACTCTGGTTTCTTCGCCAGATCCATGGCCTCAGTGTGGCTGCGGGTCAGGGGGTTGTAGCTCTTCGACAGGTCCATAGCCATGAGAGATGGATCCTGGGAGGATACTTCCATCACTGCGAATCACATGAACACCACTGTGATGTTTATTTTTCCATAAAAAACAACATGGTGTTTAGACAGATAACAGAACAGACATTGTAAAACCTTTTAACACCACACAGTAAACTATTTCAAAATGTGCTAATCATTGAGAAGTATAAAGGTATGATGGAAAACCAGTGTGGGTGACATGCCATGGTGTTATTCTAACATTTAACACATGACATAGTACTTAATCAATTACTTTGGATAATTAAAAATGTGTATTATATACAGATATTCACATCTACTGATTTTAAACAGTGACATTTTGGTCTTTCTATCAAATTAAATCCTGTTAAAGTCACATGGTGTTGCCCAACCTCCCTCCTCACTAAGGAAAACTTTTATTTATTTATTTTTTTATAAATCTCAGTGGTAATGAGGTAAATAAAAGTCCTTTAGAGATTATGGAAAAATTAACGCCCTGCCTTTATCTGAAAGAAAAAAAAAACTCCTAATTTCCAGCAGTAAAGGAATGTTCATAGTAAGTGAAGTGAAGAATGAACATTGTCATAATTCTGCCCGAGGTCCCCAGTTTTATTTTTACACAGTAAAATATCCTGCTCAAAATATTGGAAATAAACAGTAGTTTTTCATAATTAAAATTAACCAACACATTAACTATCACTTCAAACTAAGACACTTTTAAAAAGGATTTATTTACATTATTATATTGTGATTAATCTATTAACGTCGGTCTAAATTGGACAATTTACTAAAATATCTTTAACATCAGCATAATTTCATTTACTACAAAATAAGCGAAAGAAATGCTGAATATTCTCACAAAAATAATTTTTAAACAAATTTGTAATTTTACTAAAAGACTAATTTATTGGTATTATCACAAATAGTTTGTTCTGTCATTAGCTCCACTTTAAACAGGTAGGCCCGTTCAGACATCCATCCATGAGTAATGTAAAAGGTGATGTAAGCTACCTGTAAATGGTGACATGTTACAGCTTTAACTTAATGTTACAGTAAGTATCTTTAAAATGTAAACGTACGAGTGACCTTACCCCTCAGGTGGCAGCGGTTGTGACGGATGTCGCCAGGCTTCAGGATGTCACTTTCCCCCCTGAAACAGCTCTGGTAGCTGGGTTAGCTAACACACCTCTCCAGGCCCATCATCATCAGGACTGAATGTAAACAAAAGCAGCGACAGCTCGAGTTCATGCTAGCTGGCTAACTAGCTGGCGTTAGCACGCTAAGCTATTTTCTAAACGGAGACGACACTCGACGCGTTAACGACTGACGCACATTTTCGTGAAAGTGAAAGTGGCTGGTAATGACAAGCCCCTGGCTATTGTTGGTATTTTAAAGTTGTCATCATGGACACCTTCTTCCTCCAGAGTCATGTCACACTGAAACAACATAGGTGAAACCGGAAGAGAGCGGTGGAACTTCAAAGTAAAAGCTACTGCTAGTAAACTTGCTCCACGATTTCAACATTTGATTAATAGAGTATTATTTCCAGCTTTCTGACTCGCCTCGTTACTGTCTCACATGTAAACCTGAATACCTCAGTTTCACATGGTAATTTTTTTAACCATATTTCATTGAGACTACTGGGTAATTACAAAAACAATTAACAGAATAGGCAAAACTGTACTATTTACTACTATTACTACTATTTTTAATAAAGTACAATACTTAACAGTTTTTAGCCTTTGTATTTCCAGAAAAAAAGATTGAAGAATAGCATTGTTCGACCTCTTTTAAAAATACTATAAACTGGGGTTTCTTGTCAGTGAATCTACATTTATGAATATGACATTTAGCCAGTATGATCAGTAAGTTAGAAACATATATTTGAGGTGAAAAAATGGCAGGTCAAAACAGTACATCCTTCCAAAATAAAACATAATTTTCTTCAATATTGGTGTTAATATAGGAACAGAAGTCAGACCAAAATATTTTCACAAATGAACAGTACCAGAATAAATGAACAGAAGTTTCAGGGGAGTTACAGCAAAATGTACAATCTGAGTCAATATCTCTTTTAAATCTTATACAGTATGTTTTAACTGGGTAAACTCTATAAATGAGTTTGAAAGATACCTCTTTAACTTTGTTAGTTATCATATAGAGATTAGGTAAAAGCCAGACCTTTTCCCATGGCAAATCATCCACAAATCAATTCCAGTAGAAAACAGCATTTGGCATTGTAGTGATATCTTTCTGAAATAGAGTTCTTATGAACTTATTCTTACTGTGGGGGTTCAAGGAAAAACAGAGTTTTCCTACAGGAGAATCCACTGAGAAAGAGGATGAAACAGCTGATAATTGATCCTTAGTTGATACTTAAATAACATACGGATACCCGATGAGATTTGACCAAATACCTTTGCATAGTCTCCAGGTTTTTTCACATGGAAATATTCAGTACACTGTACTTGAGCGTAGTTACATATTTTTCAGGATACCTTGACAATCCTCTTGTCAGGAACAGGACTGAACCCTGTTCATCACAGCCTCAGCATCCTTTTTCTGTACCTTCCTAAATATTAAAAACGTGACTCTAGTAGCTGTGATTTTTAGTCTGCATGTACAAACTGCTACTGATTTTTCTCTTATTTTGTTGGAAAAAGTGGCACAATAATAAACACCAGACAAATTAGCTATAGATTTATTCTGCCAATTTCATAAAAATAATCAGTTCATATTAATAACACTGCAGTGTACAAACAGAAAAGACAGTTTAAATATGACAGGTTTATCTGTAAAATTACCTGCCAGAATTACTTTTTAAATTAATTTAATTTAAAATATTTTTAATTGCAGTTTAAGGAAAGGAAACATACAGCAGGAATATAACAGCAGAAAACAAAATGCATATCTAAAAAACATAGTGCAAGTCATATTAAAGTATTACAGTAATAAAACAGCTGTACAAATAAAATATATATATATATATACAATAAACAAAGTAACTGCTTGTTTTTATGATGATATTTGGTGCATCCAAATATTAGAAATAAAAACCAATAAAACACTATGACAATTTGCAGTTTCACAGGAACATTGCAGGAGAAATCACTCTAAATAAAAGATAAACTCAAAAAAGTTTAAATAGCTCATCCAGTAAAACATGACAGACATTAAACAAGACCTTATATCTTTATCTCCCAATCTAATAGATGAAAACCAAAAATTAAAACCAGTGTGAAGTGAGATTGTGGATAAATGTTGCTGATTTGTCAAATAAGTCAGTGTCAAGTTATGGAAGGCTTTTGTTTTAAGTACATTTTGTATAATACTGAGGGTGGGTAGTAAGTGTTACAGTAAAGACAAATGTAATACTGTTATCATCAAAACAGACAGTTCACGGTGACGCCTGGCCTAAAGCCTGATGAGCCAGCGTCAGGTTTTCTCTCAGCTCATCTATCTTTCTCTCAGCTTGGGCCCTCACGATGCTCAGCTCAGTGTACATGTCCTTGTATTTCTTTGTTGCATTCCTCTTGTCCTGAAACAAGAAAGAAAACTCAAAACTCAAAACTTACAAACTGGAAAATGCATTGAATAAGGTTTGTTTTAAAAACAATGTACAATATAGCAGATGTTGACTGTGTCCATTCATTCCCTCATCACATGTATAAACAATGATCACTCGTGTTACTCTTAATAAAGTTTCATTAGTTTGTATATGCCCTGGTTTATTTCACACGTTCAAACTCTCGACAGCTGCTGATGTGTGACTCTTACCCTTTGTGCTGACTGCAGTTCGTCCTTCAGAGATTCAATCGCCTGCTTCAGACACAGCACCTCAGATTCCTTCACTCGCAGAGTAATCTGAAGGAGAAGCTTCAAAAGATCAACTTCATATCAGTAGAAGTACATAAGGGTATACACATACACCCTTATAACCATTACATTTGAACTGTTACCTTACTTCTTCCACAGAGAAGACTCACCTCCATCTCATAGACATCCATTCCCTGACTGAGCAGCAAGTCGTCCTGCTTAGCTAAAGAACAAAGTCTGGTGATCTCTGCTGCGAGGTGACCGCTCAGCTCCTGTACGAGGGAAACACAATATCACAGTCTGAGTTTCATCAAACTGGTATTGACACAGTCACAGAAAAACACACAAAGGTGGAATTAAGAGTGTGAACTAGAGCTCGCACCTGGTTTCTGGTCCTCAGGTCCTGGTTTTCCTGCTGGCACTGACACAGGGCCTTCCTCTCAGCATCCAGAGCCTGGACAAGATGTCCATTCTCCAGACACTTCAGAGAGAACTGCTCCGACAAAACCTCGAGTTCGCGCTGGTAGGAGGCCAGCTCCTCACTTGTGAAACACACAACATACAACCACAGACACAGACACAGACACAGACACATATTTAACACACAGTGTTGATAAAATGTCTCGATAAGAATATGAACACGCAAAATAACATGCTTTTCTGCACACACTGTTCCGGATAATGGAAGACAGTAGGAAATCTAAATGTACCTGTGTTGCCTGTATATGTCTTGCAGTTGTGCGTTTCCGCTGCTGTTTTCTGACTGGCATCTCTTCTGCAACTCCCTCTCCAGCTCCAGGCGGTGAGCGTTCTTGATGGCTTCAATTGCTGAGAGATGAGAAACAGACTTTCTGTGAAGTTGATGTAAGTGACCCATGTTTTTTGTGTAGAAACTACCCAGAAATCATTAATAAACTTTATAAAAAGAAGTACACTAAAATGTTCATTATACAGTATTTTTGACTCTATAGCAAATAGTAAAACAGCTACTGCTGCTTTCAAAAAATGCTACAGCATTAGAATCAGGACATGGACAACTGCTCTAATAATGACTAATTATACACAAAGGATTACCCAAAACTGCAGGTTTTTTTACCACATATATTTTATGTATAAATAAAGGTAAAGCCAGCATTTACAGTACATTAAGTTAAACATTACTTTTTTCAAACTTCAGAAAATATTATTAACCATTGTTTTGTTAACACTGAGTTGACTTCCTCATTGTTTGTGTTGTTACTGCTACATGTATATCATCATTATTATTATTATCATTAGTATCATTACATTCCAATATATAGAAAAGTTGTAACCTGTAC
>JAUBNQ010000027.1:5980205-5993686 GCA_032353495.1 Ctenopoma kingsleyae | reverse complement strand
CTACATGTATATCATCATTATTATTATTATCATTAGTATCATTACATTCCAATATATAGAAAAGTTGTAACCTGTACACATTTTAAAAGCATTTTTATAACACCAAATCAAAAAATGCCATTTTATTGATTCGGTCAATTTAGAATTGATTTAGAAAGTATTTTGATGTATTTTGATGAATTATTGGTGAAAAAATGTAATATTTGCATATATGAGGCTTTTCTGATGTTTTATTGACTAAACACAGACACTGAAGATCTACAGGAAAAATGTTAGTGCTCAAATTGTTGCTAAGGCTCTCTCTAACCTGTTGCAGTGGCAGCACTCTCCTCCTCCAGAAGTCTCTCTCGCTCCATCAGGAGTCGCTCCACCTCTTGCTGGTGTCGCCGCTGCAGCTCCTCCATCACCTTCAGATGAGACTCCTGGATGGAGGCAAACCCATGCTCACATGTGGCCTGTGGGAACCAGAGATACCCATGTGAGGCACATACTGGACTTACAGCCATAATGCTGCTCTGTCACCTACAGTATGTTTATGATTTAATAACTATTATGTTAGTAGTGGCTAATGTAGTCTCATACAACTTTTTTAACACAAGCATCAGTCATACTCTGCAACACTCATAAACACACTTTGATGTAAAATCAGTGGCAGCTTGAATATGAAAATACTATTTAACGCTACCTACCTTCAGCTTTTCAATCTCTTTCTTATGTTGCATCTGCACAGAACTCATTTGCCCATCAAAGTCTTCTTTCATCTTCTCAGTTACGACAGACAGCAGCTCCTCCAGCTCCTCCACTCTCCTTCTCAGCACTGAACCTTGATCCATCTCCTCACTTGGAACTGTTTCCTTGTGGGTTTCATCAGTTTTCTCTGTGTTTTCATCCGAGATCTCCTGGATTCCCAAATGACCTTCAACGTCTGAGAGTAGGATTTCCATACAGTCTTCTGTTGTTTCAGGTGTCTGTTGTATATTTTCTTTCCTAATTTCATCTGTAGCACTTTCCTTTGCTATCTGCAGCTCTGTATCTGTATCCTGTGGATAAGTCTCATCTGTCTGGCAACATGTGTCCCTCTTATTGCCCCATGAGGACCCTTGCTGTAATCTAGCTTCTAGCTCCTTGTTTTCTTCCATCAGCTTGACACAGCTGCTGCAGTTAAGAGAAGAACTGAGCAGCTTGCGGTCTTCACACTCCCGCTCATATTTTGACTGTAGCCTGCTTAAACGACAGCAGTACAGTGCTTCAGTGGCAGCAGAGTGAAAGAAGCCAAACCAAGGATGAACTGAAATGTGGAAATCGTAAAGTCTGTCTGCCATAAACTGGAGTTTTTCAGGGGCGGAGCTCCTGACAGAGGAGGTGATGTGGTTTAGCAAAGTAATTTTCATCTGCGTCATTGCTCTAAAATGTTCAACGTCCCATGCCTGGTTGTTAAATTCAAAGATCCTGCTTTTGTCTGTCTTTTTGATTTCTGTTGCTGTGACACTTGCATTATTCCAAATAATATCCAGATCTTTCAAAGCTTCACTCTTATCCCCCTCATCTGAGCCTGAGAGTAGACTATGGCCTAAAAGTAGCACTTGTTTCTCTAACATCATTTGTTCTGTCACCTCACTGAGAAGAGCTCCTAGAGGTTTCTCCTCGTGTGACTGGGAAGGGCTGGCTAGCAGTTCATGGAGCAGCGTACTCCAAAAACCTTCCTCCCACCTCACCTGACACACCACTGTAGGCTCCTCCTCCTCATGTTCACTTTCTTTTCCAAACTCCAACCTGTCGATCACTTCCAGTAATTTCCTCAAAGCTTCTAACCTCATGACCATCCCATCCATCACTTGCTGGACACTTTCTTCACCACAAACACATTTCTTTCTACCTTTTATCTTCTCCTCATCTAACCCTTGATTCAGCCTCCTGATGTCAGCATCCACCTCTGGAGCTCTCTGTGCCTGGAGCTCCCTGCAGGTCATCTGCGATTGGTCGAGCTGCCTTTCCAGCTCAGTCAATTTTGCCTCGGTAGCTTTGAAACAGCGCAGCAGATATTCCTCAGCTTTCGTAGCACAGTCGCTTTTCACCTCGCCTGGTTCCTCTGTTTCTTCTGGGATGTTTAGCTGCAGCAGTGCCTCAGCCTCCCTCAAGTTTTCTTCCAGAGAGGTGATCAGCGTCTGAGCTTCTAGGAGTTCCTGGTTCCTCAAGCTCAGTTCCCTCTCCAGATCTTCCACCCTCATCTTTCCCTGTTGTTCCACTTCTAGACGATGGTGAGGCTCAGTGTTCCTGCTGCTGAGCTCTGCTTTCAGCCGTTCTATCTCGCGGTCTGCCTCAGTCAGCTGGTTTAGCATCTCCTGGTTGCGCTGGTTGAGGGCCTCGTTCTGGCTGGTGAGGAGCTCCACCTCATGTGAAAGCCTCCTCACCATTGCCTGGTCGGGAGGTATATGCTGCTCTATGCAACAGTTTAGTGAGTCATCATCTCCATCTGCAGAGTTTTCTAGAATTAATGAACTCGAATCATATCCACTGGTATTTATTTGTGTTTCTGAAGTGAGAAACTGCTCACTGTCTTCGTTGTTCAGCTGATTCTGGTGAGCGTGTGTTGCAATGTCCAAATTTAGTACCACAGCTTGTCCATCACTCGAAGAAACTAACTCTTGGTTGTCTGATGGAGGTGATGGTAAATGTGTGGTTACACTGTCAGGAAGTAGATCTCCTAGTTCTTGGAAATTGCCCTCCGTATCATACAATCTGATGCTGGGTGTCTGAGTTGCTAACAAAGGTGAAGAAAGACCAAACTGCTCCTGAATATCCTGTTCAATGATGTTCTGCTGCTGTAAGAGCTCCCTGGTGTCTTTGTATACATCTTTCAGGCTCTGCTTATGGCAAAAATCTGCTTCAATAAATAGTAGCTGGTCCAGCTGAGAAAATAGAGAAAGCAAAAAAGGAGGATAAGCACAGACTGATCAAAACATAGTCAGTAACCGAGTCATTTTGCTTTGCTCCGACCTGCTGCTGTTGACATCCTGCTGTGCTCAGCTGAGCTTCTAGTTCCAGTCTTTGTTGCTCCGACTCTTCCAGCTTGGCTTTCAGATCCTCGACCTTCAACAATAAACAGGGGCACTGGTTTTCAGATGTGTAACGTTTTCTGTGTATCTGAGAAAATAACTCAAGTGTGGATTAGAGACATTTATTTCTACCATAAAGCATGAGTTGCTAATTGGGGGATGATGAGTGTCAGAGATATGTAATACAAGTCTACATTACTGGATTATAGGAATTGTAGGAACAAGACATTTTGGAGCTGGAAATTGGTATATTTCAGACTTAAAAAAGACACCACTTACTATCAAATGATGCTGTTATAAATGGCAGAAAAACATGAGCGTTCATTTAGAGTTATGTTTCTTTTCACCTGAGGTTAGTATTAATCTCCTACTTTCGTATTTTAGTATCCAACCCCTTAGAGAAATGTCAGACTGCAGGCCTGCTAAGTGACTATGTTCACCTGGTAGTCTGACAACTGCTGCCTGCATCTGCAAAAGGCTATCATGAGCGCACTACGACAACAAATGTGCCAAAAGACCAAAATAACAAGCTAAATGGCTAAAAAGCTCTGTAGAGTTTCAGATACTTTCATTGCAAACATTTGCATTCATCCTAAGCACAAATGGTGAGCCTCATTCAAAAATGAGTCTGTCACAATTTCTGGAGCATATTTATACTGTAAATATATTCAGAAACTAGAATTATCACCTCCGACAACCAGTCAAGTTGCAGTTCACGTGCATGTTTGTCTATACTGATATTTTAATCAGTTAAGTGCAAGTGGATGTTTGTGTGTGTAATGAAGTTCCCTGTCTGAGGTCACAGTGACCCTGACCAGACTTGTGCCAAGAAAGTCCCTCAAAGCATTTCTGTGACGTGTTCAAGAGAATGGTACATACAGCATACAAACAAAATACAGCATATAAGCAAATTCAGTTGAAAAATACTGGTATGCACTTACATACTTCCGGTAGCCGTCAAGCAGTTTCTCCAACTCCACAGTATTTTTGGTTTCAGAATACAGTGGGACTGTCCTCTCCAGTCTGAACACAGTCTTCTCCACCTGCTTCCAGCACTCTTCTATCTCTTCTTCTACTTTTTGCTGTGATGTTGGACTCAGCGCTCTGTCATCTACTGTCTTCTCCTTAATCTCTTCCCAGCCCAGAGGGAAGCCCAGCATGTTCTCATACCTCCTTCTCCTCTCCTCCCGCCTCCGCCGTCTCTCCAGGTCACCCATTTCCGGCGAGCATGGAGGATTTGTCCCCACAGGATCTGTCTCCAGTGTCAGTTTGTCATGAGGCCCAAACTCAGTCCAGTTGAAGGTTTTGTAGCGACCTTCACGTCGTCTCTCTGTCACGCTCCTGGGCTTTGGATGAAAATCTTTGTCTGTGGGGGTGTCAGCAGAGGGGGAGTCCTGGGTCACATCTGGTTTGGGGAGAGCTTCACGTAGGCTGCAGGGTAAACTGTATGACAGAGGAGTTGATGTTAGACAGTGGAGGACAGGAAACTATCACAATATATGGATGAAACAATTAGTCAATTAATTTGGGTCAGTTTAATAAATAATAAATCTTTTCAGTAGTATGTATGTAGTATGGAGTAATATTACAGTTCTGCATTGGTATTTTCACTTATGCAAAGCTTCTTCCACTGCAAATACAAAGAGAACATGCCTAATTGGCTTCTTTAGATTTTATTTTTTTTATTATGTTGTTCTCTGCTGTTTGTTGTGATTTAAAAAAAAAAACAACAACCAACTATTAAATCTAGGCCCACTTAGGCTACTAACAAAGACATGGTTTTAAATAACTACCCTGGACACTGTCCTACAGGGGTATTTTACTTTGACTTTACCTGGCTACATCTGGAGCATTGGCTGGATGTACATTTTTCATCAGAGCCTGGATCCAGTTCCTGCGTATCCCTGCAGTCATTGCAGACAGTGTGTAGACAGCCTTCGGGATCTACAACATGCAGTATAAACATTTAACTCAATTTCTTGTTAATGCAGGAAATATAATATAAAACAAAGAATTGACTGGTTTATAATATAGGAACTGTGGAGTTTTACATGGATCTGAAAGCCGTAGTTCCTCTGCACGTGGTACTCAGACACATTATAACACTTTGAAAGGTCGATTTCTCCATCAACATCTGAAGCCTGAGAGGAGAAAGCACAAAATATTGACAAAGTGTTGACTGAAGCACAGAAGTCATGTTTCATTCTATAATTAACCAATATCTTGAGTACCTCCTCCGCTACTGAGTCCTTGTAGTATCTCAGATTGTCGGTGGATAGCACAAACCAATATTTCTTCCACTGTAGAGAAGCAAAACACAAAGGTACAGAATGCAAGACGTTAAATAATCTAGGATAAATGGGAATCGTTTTAATCATCAATACAAGTTAACTTTCAACTTTCTGATTAGTTTAGAACAAAAAATTATGTACCTGATCATTTTCATCCAGTTTCACCATCCAGCCTTTCTTGAAGTTCAGTAAATCTGGCTGTGAGGAAAACACAGTGCAGTTTAGAGAAAAGCACTAAATTTAGCATTTGAAGTGTTGTTTTGCCCAGTGCAAGTAGTCAGATTATTTAAGTAAATGTCACTTTAAATTAAAATAACAAATGTGATTAAGCTCAGTGGATTCCAACCCGGGATGACAAGGAAAACTTAGGCGCTCTTGACATGATTTACATAATTTTAATCTTTGTGATTTTCTTCTTGTGATTGTGATTTTTATTCACAAATACCAGGAAACAGTGTTGATTAATGTAAATCCAGTTCATTATCTGTTTTTCCACAATTTACACACACACAACATTTGTTTTATCGCCTTGATACTTGGATTGAATTGGTTATAAACATGATTTTTAACCAATGGCAGGTTGATTACTTATGTTCGAGTTCTCAGCGGTCCCAGTTGTAAATACTGGCGATTTTGACAAATTCTTAAATAAGTATTTTAGATTTCTGTTTTATGACCAAATGGCCAAACTCAATTTGTATCAGTGGGGAGGGTATCACTTTAACACTTCATCACATACTGGTTGAAGGAAATGAAATATGTATGTATGTATGTGAAATTATCATACATTTTACATTTATTATCACCATTACACATGCAACAGTGAGATCAGTGAGACTCTAAATGGCCATATGATGAGTTTCTGTCCACCTTATCTAATGCACATGTTTACTTTGCACATAAAAAGATTCAAAATGCCTGAAACGGGAAAAACAAATCCACAAGAATTGCAAAATGTTTTTATGCTTGGCTTACGTGGAAAGGTTGGTGCACTGCTAAAAGCAAAATGTGACAAAATGTCCAATGGAAACATAATTGTGATGTACACGATCCATTTAAGTTGAACAGAAGAGACACCAGATATTTGTGTAGTAATGAGATTATATCCTTCCTCACATAAATACATGAAACAGATATCTCATATTTCCATTATGTTTTCTACATTGTTTTTTCACTAGTAATTACTTGCTGTATTCTTTTCTTCTGCAATGCTTTCATGGGACACAGCTGTTTATCTTGGTGACATAATCATGATTTAGAACAAAGAGCAGGTAAACAAGACAAAGAATATCATCAACTTTCAGTATGAGCACAGTTTTCGGAAACATTCAATTTCCTGTTCACATGAAGTGTAAGTCGCTGTGTAGCCTCTAGGGGGAACAATTGTGGCTCACATACTTTTTAACTACACTGTACTTGAAAGGGTCATCTCTACATGTGTATGTTAATTCATCATTTTAAACACAAATAAATAGCATTAGGGGAAAAGTACTACTAATTGTTTACCGTCATTATATTGTCTGATGTTCTGCCATCCAGAGATTTAGCTCTTCTCTGTGGATGGGAAATGCTGAGCTGGGTTATGTCTCCACACGACTGCAGTTTCTGTGAAAGGCAATACACTGAAATTACAACAAATCCTTTCATCACCAGCATTATTATCAGAAGCAGGTTTTTTCACCGATGCAAAGACGTGACGCGCTTTCTCAATTGGGACAGTGGTAGTGTGTATGTGCAGCCTGCATTCCTTCAACCGGAGTAACCGATAGTCTGGATACTTGGCAGAGATGTCAGCTGTAAGGATTAGGCCTGCTGTAGAGCACTGCGGGGAGCCCTGCAGGTTTTTCTCCCCTTCCTGTTAAACTCGCATCACCACTGAACTGCACATGGATGACTGGATTTGGCTATGGAATGCATGAAACGGTTTTAGGGGCAATGTAATCCTTGATACTCTGCGGCTTTTTGTCTTACGTTTCAAAATGATGCCACAAGTCCAAAAAAAGTGACTGAGATTCCTGCTTGCTCCTTATGATCAGGTTTCATGCTGGCTCATAGAGCTGCTTTAACAGCACGTATCAGAGTCTGGATTACATAGCATTAAATGAAACAAGATTTTTTGTTTACTTGTGCCTCGGCTATTCAAAAGATTCATTCTCCTCTCTTATATAACCACTTTAATGGGGAAAAAATTAGCACTTTAATCGTTACAGAACATTCTTTGTGTTTCTTTCTGGCATTTACACTGAAAAACTATCCAAGCACACAGCACAGTGCTCTGGCAGCGATGTGCACTGGTTTTTTTTCCCCTTCCCAAACAATCGCTGACCGCTGGAGACAGAGCCTGTGCTCTGTTTAGTGAAGAAGCCCCACAAAGAGTGGGGGGGAGAGGCTGTCTTGGGAATCTCAGCTCGGCGGCCTGAATGAACTCTGGACAGGCTCTTCTGACCTTCTTCTGGATACCAAAACAAATGCACCCAAAGACATACAAATCATCACATGATAAAAAAGAGCTTCTGGTGTATTTAAAAAGCAAATCCTCTGGAATGAACGTGTGTGCTTAATCAAAGCTTAACAGCTGCCGCAGTGATGGCCATCTGTGACCGTGCTTTTAAAGTGTTTTCTACATCTGCAGTTTGGCTACTGAGGAGAGTTTCATAAAGGTGGTTCAGAAAAAACTATGTTTTTTTGTGTGAAAATGCTGAGCCAGGATTAATCTGTTTCATAAACAGAGTTAGTGTAAGCAGACCAGGCCCAGTTTATTTCACGACTCTGAAACACACCCAAAACACAAAGCACTGATTACATAAATTCAGCATATTGCTGCCATCATGAGAAAAATGCCTTTTTTTCCCCATTTTTTCATGTTCTAACAAAACAGCAAGCTATACTCCAAGACTAAGTAGACTGATATGACCCTACTGCTGACATATCCAATCCATCAAGATTGTTTAAGTTATGTGATGACCTTAAAAACTGCTCTTAAATATCATATTAGTATATATTTTGCCTTTTGCCTTCAAAATCATGTGCATTTTCTTCAGTGAAAATCGATGTGATCAGTTCTTCGTTGTCTTTATAAAACATTTTCTCCTGTTTGGGTGGCTATGACTTTAAACAATAAGCCCTGCTTTTCAGAACCATCTTTACGAAACGCTGCTCAGGACCGGGCTAGCCTAAACATTTCAGTTTCTATGGTAACTAACATCTGACTTGGTTAAACCTTAATAAAACAATTGAATTAAGGTAATCCTGATTTACTGAACTAAGCCTTGTTTCACTTGTAATCTTGCTTTATGTAACACCCTGTGGACTTGTTATGCTCCATGTTGTGTTTTTTTGCTGTGTCACACACACACAGTTACAGTTTAGTCACCTCTTTAATCGCTGGGGTCTAGCCTGACAACACACAGTGACTATCATTCACAAACAGATGTGCACTTGGAAATGAGCTGCCAATAGAGGCACTGCTTTCTGAGCCTCCCCAGAGTTTATCAGGCTCAGTAAACACAGACCAACACATGCAGAGAGTCTCTTAAAAGTTGCTGAAAGCCATGGCTCCCAATGTTACACTGAATCTCATTAAAGTTCAGAGGAATCTCTGGAAAAAAGTCTGTAAGAGGAATTGCCAGATTACAAAACACAACAGTAGGCAGACTGAATAACTTCAGGGCATCAAAACCAGTTCTAGTCACAAATAAAATGCAGCTCTAAATGAATCACTACCCCTCTCTCCCACCTGCTGACACATGCACCCGCTAACATACGCTGGAAAAAACACAAGTCCTGACACAGCAGGATTGACTTGTGCACAAACTCTTATCATCTGCTTTTGAGCACTCAACCTGGGTTAAATACAGGCTATCTTGATGCTAGATGCCCTGAATGAATGAGAATCCATCATGTTTACACAATTCATGTAAACAGCCTCATAGTTGAATTTAAAACTCAACACCCACGTTGTTCGATCAGATCAGAGCGTTGTCGTTAAAATGACGTCATTCTCCGCATAACACCTGGTTGTGTGAGTCATGGTCGAATCAGACCAGCCCACAGCCCATTACAGTACAGGCGGAATACCTACTCCTACATGCAATGACTGGTCTTAATCATGATGAGCTTCATCAGCATTACTAATCTGTGATTATTATTATCATATGGTAGAAACTGACCAGTAAGGACATTGGCTTTTAATTATCTGAAATATTATTTTCTTAATCATTTAATGATGGTTTTCAAAGATGATGGTTTGTTCTGTGTTTTTCTCATTGGTTTAGAATATGTTGTTATTACATAGTAATTTATCATGAATATCAGGCACCTCTTTTGTTTGGTTAGGTCTTTATGTTTTTTGTTTGCCCTTATTGTTACACAAAAAAAATGAAAAGCTAGCAATGTGTTTTATTGTGTGGTGGGTGACAAAGCTTTAAACAGATATTTAGTCTATCTCTTATATTTGAAAAGTAAACGTAAACTAGCAGGCGATTAGCAGATACTATTTTTAGCCAGCGTAGATGCACGACTCTTGGGATGGCACCAGCATGTTCTGGGCCTTGCACAGGGTCTCCTCCCAATTGGATGTATCTAGAATACTTTGAAGGTTAGTCATCTAGTAGGTGTGTTTTGTGTAATACCAGTATTATTGAAGTAGCTTGTACATCACCAGAGGAACTTGTTGTATAATTTCTGCAAGTTCCTACATGCTGTATAATTTCTGTAATCACTGTTAAAAACACAATGAATGTCACCTTTTCAGTGCTGATATTAGAGTTCAGTAAGTGCATGTTCAATTCAAGTCAGTTTTTTTTCTTATTTAACTGATGATTGCACTCTGGAGGTCTGGAAGGCAAAAACATGCTAAAGGCAGTCCAAGAGGAAGGAGTGGTCGACCACAGTGTCAATATCAGTGGAGAGAGCTAACAATTTAAATAGTGTGGTTTAGTCTAAAAGAGGAACAAATCATTTGTCACCTTCAGGGGAGAGAAGTCTGTGCTATGGTGCATCCTAAACTCTGACCAAAATGTATCCAGGATGCTGAGTTTCAGAGAAAACAAGTGCTCCAAAAATCCTGGACAAAAATAACAGCTGTGAGAGTGACCAATAATAGCTGGGCACAGACAGATATTTTTTAATGGGGAGTGTACAGTATGATGGCATGTTGAAAGCACTGATCAGTGATTATTATACTATTAATTATTGTAAACATACTTAGCTTAACAATGTTCAGGACTTCGTTTAATAGTCTTTAAAATGCGCTATGTGAAATACAGAACTCTGACAGATTGTAGAAGAGGTGTGAGCTCTATTAAGTCTTTGATTCAGAACAGTTTGTGAATACAGGGCTGAGTACAGTATTTATTTCATTAAACAAACTCTGGGTCTATGGGTGTGTTAGAAGATGTTCTCAGAACAGTATCGGACTCTCCCTGCTTCGACACACTGTTGCTATTTTGCCAGAGCGTCACAGATGTCGGTAGGCGTTTCTTTCCTTTCTCCAGTACGCTCTACTCTCCTATCATACTTATTAAGCTAAATAAACATTTTAAAATCCAGTTGGACTATGCCATAAACATATTTAAATGTAACACATGTTTGCAGTGATTACCTCTCTGTTGTTGGTGCGAGCTTCACTCCTGCCCTTCCTTGAAACAGCTTTCCCACCTTCCTGCTCTTTCTTGGAGACCTCCACTCCCAGAATCCTCTCTGTTGTGCTGTCATTGCTGGAAAACATGAAAAACTAATTAGGGAAACACGTAGGACAAACATACACATGTTGTGGCCTCCCTGACTCTTAACACACAGGTGGGTTCTGACATCATTTCCACCAGCATAACACTGAGGATGACTCCAAACAGCACCTGTGCAGCAGTAAAGAGCCCAGAGGACACTCAGTGTAGCCCAGATCTTTCTCTTCTGAGTGTCACTGAAGCTAAATAAGACACTACATAAGAACCGACAACGTGCTCACTGGTGTCAGTCAGAGGTGTTTTGTGTAGATGGAGTGCACCCAACCAGATGTTATGTCAACATAACTGTCCTGTGTGATGTCAGTTAAAAGTTGGACTTCATGTTTTAGTAAAACAATGCAGGAAGCAGATGACAGACATAAATCACATTTACATTATTCAAATACGCTTCATATAACCATTAGAAAATTGTTATATGAAGATCAAACCTTTAAATTTCTCTGATAGTAAATCTTGATGTTTTCATTAGATCACATTCCTCCTAGTGCTGCAGTTGCTGTTATGTGCATAGCTTTAGCAACTAGTACTTAATAGTTCAGACAATTCACATTCACAAAAAGTGTTTGCCTTTTGTCTTGTGTTTCAACATGCAAGCAGGTTTAGTAATTAACGCACAACAGGAAAAAATGCCTGATGTTTGCCAAGCATACTGTAATGAAAATATATTCATATGCAGGCTCTTACAGAAGCTAACATTAGCTTTTTACAACTTTTCTCAGCTCTATTGCTGCAAAATTTTATGTTTTTGTTTTTTTTGTTACCTCTCTAATGTGTATGGAAGTTTTTCTTCATCACAAATGTAAACAGAATTTGACTTTACATCAATTCAGTACAGTATTCATTGGAGAAGACACATTAATGAACATCAATATGATATAATAATAAACTAGACATAAAAAGTAAAATATAAACATCAAACATTTCCTTTTTTGAATCAGAATGGAAAAATCAAGTCAAAACCAACAGTATCTGTTTCCCTAAGTGAAATAATATTTTAATGGTTGTGTACTTCACCTCCACAAACATAAATCATTTCTGAAACTTGTTTTCAAACAAGATGTTTTACTTCCGCCCACCCCCCACCCCCACCCCCGCCTCTTGTAGGTGCTGACAGCCATGTGCCCTCAAACTGAGCTTTAAGTTGAAGTCTTTCCCTGACAGGCAGGCAGACAGTCAGCAATAAGGTCCTGAGAAACAATGCAGCAGATATCTAATTACACCAGAGTTATGGAATTTGTGCCCTTATTTGGAAGGGGATAAGTATTTAGTGTTTTTATTTCCCAAAAAGGCAATGAGTGTAGAACTGAGATGTATTCTCCTCACGTGATCAGTTTACATGCAGTTGGGGCACAAACTGGGAGGGTTTCTTTAAGCTAAATTTAAAAACGCAGCAGTCCAATCTCTAATGGAGGGGTAGAGCATGAGCCTTTGATCTGGTGTTTAGCGGCGTGTGATGGCTTTCGGCTTTATATTGGGGGGAAGCAGAGAGGCACTGGATGTCCTTTGCGTTAATTGCTTGCACATTTACCCCATTTTCCTCTGCCGAGCCAGTTTAAATGCTTGTTAGCAATACCCACAGAATACATGCAAACATACATACAGAAAATAAACACCAGATTGCTGCCAAACACACTCAATAAGAGTTATTTACACATATTATCTTTAAAACTGGCTGGAAATTGTTAACAACCTCCAGAGCGTTTCTAACCTCCTGTGCTGGTCCCGGTTCTTGCCGTTTGCTGATGTGTGTGTGTTGTTTGACTCAGCCAGCTGGTTGTTACTGCGAGGGTCAGTGCTTCCATCAATTGCTGAGTTCAAGATCGGGCTACAAAAACTGCTACCAGTGTTCAAAGTCCTGGAGTCCAGGCACAGGTCAGCAGACACTGAACATAAAGAAGCAACACAAAAAGGTTTCAGAATGGTGACAAGGGGACAGTATGACGCAGTTCATTGAGTTGTGTCTGAAGTAGCTGCTTTTTAAAGATAGGTGAGATATTTATATAGGCGATAAAGCGATAGTTGACCACACCTGTCACCACAGTCTCTCTCAGTATACTGGTGTGTATATTTACTGTAAAAACACAAATATGGGAGTTGTATCCATTTTTAAGCATTTTCAACTGATGAAAATCCAAATGGGATCATTTTCTGTCAATACAACAGGAAACAATCTTTCTTCCCGTAACGGCTTGCTGAGGCTGTTCTGTAAATATCTCTCTGCTTCTGTCATTCTGCCTTTCAAACCTATGATTATACAAAGACACCTCCTCCCCTTCACTATCTTATCACGAACGGTGATTCAGGCATGTCTGTAAAGTTCTACCTTCCCTGTTCTTGCTTCATCCACCACTATGAGTATCTAGATCACGGAGGGTCCCTCCTATCTTCTA
>JAUBNQ010000027.1:5966154-5980105 GCA_032353495.1 Ctenopoma kingsleyae | reverse complement strand
AAAGTTCTACCTTCCCTGTTCTTGCTTCATCCACCACTATGAGTATCTAGATCACGGAGGGTCCCTCCTATCTTCTAGCTTCACTGACCTGAAGTGTTTCAAAGCTGCACTCAATCAATCAACAGGGACTAATGGTCACTTACACACCTTATAGAATTCAGTGACACAGTGGCGGTCCAGGAATTCAATGATTCAGTGTGCGGTGTCCCCTGTGTTTAATCTCCACCACTGTAATGAAGCAGCCTATGGGCACAGTCACTAGGCTTTAATCTATGCCTTCATTACAGGACACTACCAGACCGTGCATCGAGTCTGATACCAGATGGGTACTGGCCTCCACTTTGGCACAGAGCACAGACCTCTTGTCCTGTGCTGATTATCAAACCTGTTAGGACACTTAGGAGATCTTTTATGGTTTGTGTTTAGAGACATGTTGGTTTCTGTACATCTCATAGTGTTTGTATGTTTCTGTCTGTCAGTCTGTGTAACCTCCAGATCATTCCCATCAGAGTACTCAGTTAAGACGTATGGTTAAGGGCTAAATGAAATGTATGAATAAAAAGATCTAAGTGTGTGAACATCTGCAGGACGTTAGGACAGTGGAAGAGGACAGGAAATGGCTGTAAGTGACTGATGGACATGAAAGCGTGTGTGTGTATGTATGTGTGTTTTGCACCTGCAGGGGTCGGCTCTTGGCCTGGGGGATCTGTGACAGTCCAGATGGAGGTTACATCCGGTCTCCTGCCCAGCTGGTCTCCCTGCCACCGGTTGGACACTGCAGAGCTTTCCAAAGTTGGAAACCCTGGATCTGTTGCAGCCATCTTTGCAGGACTGGGCTCCTAATAAAGCAATCATAATTTAGTATGAATGCACAAACACGATGTGAAGCCAACTGCACTGGGCAGAATCTTTTCATTATTGATTTATATGAGTTGTTTAGTTGATAAAATTAGAGAATGTATAGTGAAACACAGTGGACATGTGTTTGGTTACCTGAGTGGCCACAGGCTCCACTTTGCGTTTTTTCTTCTGATTTTGTTTGTTAGTCCTTAGATAGACCGCAAGCTGTTCACTCCATCTGATTAAAAAAACAGAAAACAGCGGAGAACAGACATTACATATGCAGGATGAGGGAAGCTTCACTAATAAGAGGTCATTTTTCTACTATACTGACCCATTAATGATCTCTTTATTGTCACCACGGATGAATATTTCCTGCTCTGGTGTGACGATGCAGAGTGCATTTCTCTGGCCCGTCCTGGGCTCAGCGTCTGTGATGTCTGTACACAAATTCATGTTCACCGTCCCCTGTGGCAAAGTGCTTGGCTGGAGGAGAAACGGAGCATTTAAATTACTCTTGTAGAGGTTATTCAGCTACTTAATGAAACTGCACTGCTAGGACGTATCAGAAAGCAACTGATTGATAAAGAGAAAGCAGTTTGTGGTGTTAAGTGCGGAATAAAAGAGAAGAGAGAACGAGATTTGGGGGATCACAGAGAGTGGGGGATGTGTGCATTAGAGGAAAAGCTAAGCCCAAATCATCTGTTGTGGTTTTGCACATGACATCTGGCTTAAAGATGTTTGCTTGATCCCCACATACTGTAAATGCAGATGAATTTACAGAACAGTGCTTACTATACTATGCTGCCTCATATATGATTTGATTACAATTCAATGCACTATCTGAGCATTTTCTCACCAGTTCATCCAGGGCAAAGCTCAGGCTGCCATGTTCATACAGGATAAAGAAGCGTCGCTGCCATTTCTGACATTGAAAGACAGGAAACAAAATTACTGCATAATAATTTTTATGTAGATAAAACTCACCAATACAGAAGTGGAAAATGTGTGTTGGTTTAAATGCTGTTTCATCATGTCCTACCCTTGACCTCTGCATCGGGTTGTCAAAATCTGTCCCCTCAGGTGCCAAACACAGCCAGCCTCCGTAGATGGGTTTTGCCTGTTGGTCAGGAGGGAAAGTGCAAAGAGATGTTAGAGAAGTTGAAGCAAAGGTTGTAATAACATCACAAAATAACAATTAATCAGCAAATGTTTATATATGTCTGTCAGTAAACGTCACTGTTAAATATACAAACCATTCCCTAAATCCTGGTTCTGGTAAATGTTGGTCAATAAGTAACAAGACAATCAAGTACAGAAATGCCAACTTTTGCTGATGCAGAAAGTGTTGGCTTTACAAACCTTTGTGTCAACACAACAAGACAAGTTCACTTTTCGTACACTGGCAGATGAACTCGTAATGAAAATAACTGTTAGTTGCAACTCAACTCAACAATGTTTGACACTTTCGTTCAAAACAACAAAAGCTTATTAATCAACGATTAACCCAGACGGTCATACATTTTCAGCCAACTAACTGTGCCAAGGCTATTAGAGAAGCACAAATGTTTGACTTTTTCTGAAGGGCCTAAAGGTACTGGGATGTTTTGCTGCTCTGCTCCAAACAGACAGAAATGACAGGTGTCATTTTCAATCGAGTTTTCTCACTTCCCCCTGGCACATGGGGAAATTAAATGTTTTGGACTAAACAGTTGTTCATCAAAGTATTCTCTACACAGTTTTGCATCATTTTACAACACATTAAGCATGAACCACATTTGTAGCAAAAAACTGCTTTTTCCTGTAAGCATATTTCACTGTATGAGTAGTATTATTCGTAGTGTTCGCAGGTTGAGCAACAGTGCTGAAATTACAGGGCACAGTGATAACTGGCAGCCGGACACAGAATAATAACATATTTTAACAATGTGAGACATGTAGGAAGCTGCCGTGATCATCTCTTTACATCACAAACCCACAGGAACAATGTTTTCCAAAGGGGTGAGCCACTGATGGTGAGTTACCGTGTAATGTAAGAGAAACAAGTCCGTGAAACAGAAACAGAATTGCTGTAGCAACAGTGTAAATTCATGTCCCACTGCGATCCATTACTCATGAGCAACTACCTGGCTTTCTGCGTTAATAAAAATGTGATCTAATCTTTATGCAATCTTCATCTTACAAGTATAAGAATAGTTAGTATAATAATCAGTCCACCAAATGTTTTGCCAGTAGCACAGTGGAGTATCAGGTTGCTCTTTGGCAAACTTGTTTTCTACCTCAGAGACTGTTTTGCGCTTGGTCAAGTAGCTGGAACACACAACTTCAATCTTGTTTAATCGACTAGACTCCATTTATTAACATGTTAACATGTTTTCAACCTACACTGTGAATGATGTATTCAAGATGAGCCAGAACAATACAATGATTTGTGTGTTATTAAAATAGACTGTGTTCACTATCAACATCTGAACATGGGTTAGGAAGATAACCCAAGATTAAGATAAGTGTATACATATATGTAGAGAATTACACTTCCTTTCTGTCACCACTGGAAATAAGGCTGCAATACAAATGTTTATTTTTGTTCATTCAGTTCTTCAATTAATGGATAAATCATCTATACTATATGTATTTTTTGAGAGCATAAAATCTGTAAATATTTCATATTCATATGTGTATCACAGTCTTACTTAAAACTCAAAAGCAAGTAATAGTTAAATAATTAAAATATTTGCTGTTTATTCTCAACTTTTCAAAGCTTTTCATAGCCTCATAATATTATTAGACTGATTATGTTTGGATTTTGGACATAAAGACATTTTAAGATACCACGTTAGCCTGTGAGTGTGACAAATAATAGTAAATAGTGAATATTAGCCAAATTTTCAATATGTAGTAACATTTTATATACAAATCTGTTAATCGTTAGCTGAAGCTTTAATTAATGGATGACACACATTTGTAGCTAGCTAGAATAAAACCTTGAATTTAACCTTTTTACGTTTAAATGTTCTAATTTCTTTTAAGTTTCTAGATTTGATTAGTTTACTCATGAATAAACACCGATTAACTCGTTAAATCAAACCAAACTAGCTAACAGATTAAAAAATAAATATCAAACACCGTGGAAGTCGTTAGCTAACCGTCATTTATCGTTACCTGCTCCATGTCATGGTCGTTCAACAGATGCAGCTCCCGGGACTTGAAACAGTTTTGACATTTACTTTTATTGAAAATGTTAGCTTGAAATTTGTTACAGGGATTCGTCGCCTTTTCTCCTGACATGTTTCAGTCAGCGTAGCTCCCTTCGGTGGTGAATAATCCAAACACAGACGGCTGTCGTCCCGTTTTCCTCGGACTCGAATGAAAGAGTTGGTCCTGAACGAACATCTGTCAAACACTGACGATCCGTCAACTGCTCCGTCGTCATGGTCATATGGTACGACACCACACACATCCGGTCCTACCCTTCAGAATAAAACACATTAAGTACCATTTCTTTCAGTTTAAAAGACAAATAAAAGCAGCTAATCTGCAAATACAGATTAATTGATTACACAGACAGTTTTCATTTATTTCTCTGCTGATTGACAAATGTTAAATGAACTAATCTTTACAAGTCCTTTGTTAAAAAAATCTATTTAATTTAAAGTAAGTAATTTCAGTAAAATGCATCCAATTTAAACTATCAAACTGGAAGTATTCAGCTGTAATGATGTCCCCTGCAACTCATAGTGTATATTTTTTGTTCATACTGACGTATGTAAACAGAATTTTCCTGTTGCTGCTTGTTGTGGAGCTGCTACTTCATATACAGTTGGATAATTTAGTCTACTTTCCAACATAAGGGTTATATGAGCAGATAATTGAAAAAAAAAACCCTCCTGCTACAGAAACTACAACATATTTAGTTTGCTGATGTTGTTTGTCTGATCACTCATTGAGATTTTTGTGAATAATGGATTTACCATGAGTTGGTTCAAGGACATATCTGTCTGTAACCAAGCATCTTTAAAACAAGATCCAATCTTTTTCATTAAATGTTTGAGCCAGCATTGAACCACAAAGGAGAAAACACACCAAAGATCTGTAGTGGCCGCCTCATCTCAACAAAGGATTTTGATTGACAAAATATTTAGCCTTTATAATCCATGCTGAATTTCTTGCCTTTCAATTGTGGAAATTCCTGCACTTTAAATTTCCTGTTAAGGTAGTAACTGGATGCAGCTTAGAATGAGGAGTATTTATTTTGAAAATTTTAACTGGAAGTGAAGATATACTGTGTACTGTAGAACTGTGTGGGCCTACTTTGTCACCTGTGTTGATAAGTGCTGCTCTGCACATGAAAAAACTGTTATATATATTTATATAACAGATTTTACTATAGTTACTTCTCATAGTCATACATAAAATGGGTTGTACAAAGTGATATGAACATTATACGAAGCATTTTACAGGCATTAACTGTGCTTTACCCACAAATTGAAGTTTGCAGTGACCCCTGGACAGCAGTACTACAGAAACTATAGGCAGAAACCTAATAAATAAAACATAAAAAATATGTAGTATTTTATCAACAGCCAAATGTGTAAATGGAATTGGAAAAAAAACAGAAATGGAAAGAATGATTAACATCTGTTACACAAATATAATATGAAAAAAGATGCCTGTTAATCTGTATTAAATCATCTGTATTTTCAATTATAACTCATCCAATGATTATTTTTTACAGCACAGACAAAACAAATCACACATAACTAGCCAGACAAGATGCAAGCATTTATTCAAGGCAATTGCAGAGGCAGGGATTGTACAAAATAAATGTTTTTAAATATTTGCCCATCAAAAAACATATAAAATACAGCTGTGGTATATTATCATTTGACTTGATCCAATCAACACATTAAAATCAGATGAAGTTTGCTGTATGTGCAAACCAGGCTATCATCCCAATTCTGAATGTATATGTTCAGATAATGTACAGTCACAAGAAAAAATGACAGTGTTTACAATGCCTGATTTTCTGTATAAATTGGTCATGAACTATGAAAACAAATATCAAAAAAACACAATATTTCTAAGCTGATTAAACTCAGACAGTCATGATCTGATGTCTTAGTAAACTCAGACATTAGCCATACAGATTGATGGTGAAAAAAGTAATGTTTCTTTAACAACTGGTTGAAGCACCTCTCGCAATAATAACCTCAAGCACGCGCTTCCTGTAGCCATGGATCAGACCTGCACCATGTCCAGGATGAAGTTTGGACCATTAATCAGTATTGTGTTTGTTGAGATCTGTGACTTTGGTGAAGACCAGATACATTCCACGACCCATTTATGCAGAAAACCAGGAAACTGCAAACAATTCACTACTTTTTATTGTGACGGTATGTGCATGTATATATTAAATATCTTCCCAATAAATCAAGGCTTTAATTCCATACAGTTTAATAAAACAGCATACAAAGAATAAAATTTGAAAAAAAAACAACTATAGCTTTGCTATCTCAAACCTTACAGGTGCATCTCGTGACATGTGCATATCCTCTTTTTTTTAAAACATGAAACAATGAAACTTATGGGTAATTGTTGGTTTGATGAACACTGTTGATTGTTTATTAAGCCCCGCCCCCTCATTACAGTTGCTATGTAAGGTTACCTATCCATTCTAACATTAAGCCCCGCCCCCTTGATGTAGCTGATTTACCATCAAAAATTATATATTCTTTAACAATTTAATGGGAAATTAATTTATGACATTGGTAAACATTGTTTTTGTTCAGATTTAATATACCTATTATATTTAGACATGTTTCATATTTACAAAATTTAATTAGCCATAAAATGCATCTTCTTGCTTCTGACAAAACAAGTGGACTTTTGGTCTATGTAAGCAGTACAGGAAACAGAATACAGTATATCTTTTGGGAACATTAACACGTGATGTAAAATAAGAAACGTAAAAAAAATATTACCAAAGATATTAAATAAAAACTTTTTATATAAATTATAATGGCTCATCAAGTTTGGGTCTAAAACAGGAGGAAATTCTAAACATTTGACTCTTTCTTTTTTTCTCATATAGTGCATACTTGAAAGACAGCTACTCTGGCATTGTCAGGCAGTATTTGTTTATGTTTAGTTATGATACATTTAATGTACTGCAAATGTAATATATACTACAGCAGTTTTGCAATATCAGAATGAGATCAGTTCACTGTATGGGTATAGGCTAAAGCTGGGAGTTAAATATTCAGTACGGAAGAAACACACACTGCAGTTTAGTTTGTTAAGTAGAAGATGTAATAATATGTATTTTCCAGGGCTACTCTCTAAGTACACATTCACAACTTTCAGAGGACTAAAGAAACTGACTGAACCCAAACAAACAGAAATAAGGAGGAAGGCGCTCCTGTCAGACTCATCTGTGCTTTAAAACTCGTGTCTATGATACATGTCTGGATCATAGTATTTGGTGACCACCACTCTATTGGCAAACTTGCGGCCGGTGAGGGCTTGCATGGCTTTCTGACAGTCCGCAGCAGAGACGTATTCCACAAAGATCTGAAATTAAACAAACACACCCTGTCAGAACCTTAAGAGTGAAGAACACAGATCAATGCATATGGAAATTAATTTTCATTCTGAGTACACGTGTAAGGATCCTGTTAAACATAATGTATGACCACGAAAACATTTTTTTAAAAATCTGAAATTAGGCTTGAGTGTTAACAAATTAGTGCAAACTAATGATGGAGAATTTCCCATCAAAATGTAAATGTACATTCAGAGGAAAAATATGTACTAGACCCCATCATGTGTGGGTAGCATACTACAATATATGTATGTGAGACCCTGATTTACCAAAGGTTGCTTGTACTAAAAGGAGTGAAAACTTGATAACATCCGCAAAAAGTGACACGAGCTGACCTACTAAGGATGTGCACTGAGGACTGCGTCTTTGAAATGAACAAAACAGAGCACGCTGTGGATTTTGCACCTTTGCTTTCATGAATATGTGAAGTGTGCAAGAAAAATACACGTTTTATCAAGCCTAAAAGTGATTTGTGTTGGATGGGACTGCAAACTCCAAATGAGTTGCTGTGCCCCCTCAACCACAGGCCGAGCATTTGGCACCAAACTTTTATTAATTACAGTATATCATTATGCCTTAACATTTGGTGCATCCACAGCTAAATGCAAGAATTAATTCTTCACTCAGACAAACACGCCTTTAGAAAATAAACATGCAACATAACATAAACATGTGACGTATGCTGGTTCAGAAAAAAAACATACAGAAATGTTTACAGAACCTCACATTGTGAAGATACAGAGGTTATGATGATCTCCTATGTATTACAATATAACAATATTTCTAGTGAGATTTAAAAAAAAATATATCAAAAAACACTTGCAAGTTATGTGATATGCAAACTTTCAACTCCTATTGTGCTCATCGTCTTTGTTACAAATGGGGCAGAAATGTATTGGTTCAGTCAAAATATACACAACTACTCGCTAGAAAGCTAATTGGTTTCCTAAGGAACTTAATGGGAACTGCAAGTGCTGTCATTACACACATTGTTTAACTACATTTAATATTTAAATATTCTACTACGAGACTAAAGGATTTACACACTGAATGACTATACAAGTCATACACATGCTTGACGGCTTACTTTTCCACAGCCAGGAACTTCCACACCGTCGACGGGCCGAGGGATCTCGATGGAGCGGACACTGCCGTACTTGCAGCACTCGTCGCGGATGTCTTCCAGAATCTCCTCGTAGTCCTCGTCGTCCACCAGCTCCTCCGGCATTACCATGTTTAGAAGGCACAGCACCTCTGTGGGCATGCCAGAGTTCTGCAGCCTCTGTAGTCCTGGGACTTGCAGCGTTACTGGGGTCTCGATTATGGAGGTCTGCAGGTGGGGGAAGTATACACATCAGTTTGGTATTAAGACAATTACTGCTGAGAAAATAAAATCCCAGTCATGAAAATGTATTTCCTATAGAACCTGCTGCTTCCAGTCTTGCACCCTCTACCTCATACTGAATTGTGGAGATTATTGGAGTAACTTAACTCAGAGAATCTCAACACTGTAACACGCTGTAAAATATAGAGTGGACGTTAAAAAAATCAAATAACAAACAGGCTTGTTTGTCTGTAGTTTTATACTAATTGTCATTTAGTTTTGATATGTGATGGTAGAAAAGCAGTTTTAAATAATACAGTTAATGAGGGATAAATTCAATTTAGCTGCTTAATGGCCGAGTAGTTTTCAGTGATTTCAAATGCAGAGGTATATAAAGTACACAAACTCAATACTCAAGTAAAGGTACAAGTATCTTCCCAGAAAAATACTCCACTACAAGTAGAAGTACCCTTTCATTTTTCTACTCAAGTACTAAAGTACAACCTCTAAATTTTACTGAAAGTATAAAATTAAAAGTACTCCCCTAATACAATTGTGTATTTTAAACAATGTGATGTGATGCTGTTGATACATAAAATCATCGTAAAAATGTTTCGTTACCTACAGAGTTGGGGAAGAAAACCAGCAAAAGTAAAGATAAAGATGTTAAAGATGGAGCTAATTTTAACCACCTTATGTGGTTATAGGGCCATTTTATTAATATGTAAAGATTTTTATAAGAATCTAATCCTGCAAAAAGTAACTAGTAACTAATGATGTTAAAATGAAGAAAGTGGAGTAAAAGTACAATATTTTTTCCAATTTGTAGCGGAGTAAAACTAAAAGTAACACAATATAACATAATAGAAATACTCCAGTAAGTATATGAAGTACCTCAAAATTTTACTTTACTTTACTTTACTTTACTTTACTTGGCAGACGCTTTTATCCAAAGCGACTTACAAGGAGAAGACACCAGCAATTCTCATTCGGTTTCCATCTTAAGTACTTAAGTACAGTATTATGAGTAAATGTACTTAACAACCTTGTTCAAATGGGACTGTTGGTGCTACATCTGTACTTTTCCTGCTATGACCTTTTAAGAGACAGACAAAGGGCAAAGGAGTCCTACTCACAGGATTGGCGTTTTTAGCCCCCACGCTCGCCCTCTGGACTATCAGCTTTTTGTCGCCCAGCTGCATTCCATTGAGACCAGCTACAGCCTGGTGAAGAATACACACAAATGTCAAAGCAACAGAAAACATCAGTCATTGGTCGCAATAGACAATACAACTGTACATAATTGCTGTGTACCTGATCAGTGGCGCTGATGTCTACGTATTCACAAAAGGCGTATCCTTTTGACAGTGATGTGGCACTGTCCTTGACGAGATTGAAAGCTTTAAGTGGCCCGAAAGATGTCAAAAGCTCCTTTACCTGAAACAAATAGTCAGGCAGCAAGATATGACACTGATACTTTATAGACAGCATAGCAAGTTTTTCTACAGAGTGAATTCTAAATGTCCATTTGATACTCGAAATCACATCATAATAAAGTACACTACACAGTATTCAATATGATCAATGGAAACAAAATGTATGGAATAAAATATAATTTGCTAAGATAATCTGTTCATGTGATAGATTTCTGCATTGCTATGTTAAGTTCTGAAAAGTGAAAGAAGCAACAGGAGTGTAGAAAATTGTCTTTTGAGAGTTTAGAGTAGAGACATGAAAGGTAAATGCTGATGATGTGCAGCCTCAGCTACATCTCACAGAATTACATATTAATCCCCTGAGAGTTCAGAAAAGAAAGATACTGAGATCATCAGGAAAAGTGCTGCAATGTGTGATTATATTCATTACTTATTAATCTGCTGGGCATTTTCTTTATTATCTGTCTGACAGTAGTGAAAAAAGCCCTTCACAATTTCCATAAAGTCTAAGATGACGTTTCCAAATGTTTCTTTTGTCCAACCAGCTACAAAAAAAAAAAAAAAATGTAGCTGACTATTGCAAAAGATAAAAGCAACCAGCAAAAGATAGTTTTAGGCATTTGTTGTTTAAAATGACTTTACCAATTAGTCATTTATCAGAATTATGCCAATTATAGTATGCCAAATAGTTTCAGCTGTAAATCAGAGTAAAGTTGAGGCAGAGTTATACATAATCAAATGATACAGAAATCTTACATTGAACTTGGATTTATTTATTTACTTATGACAAGCTGAGTGGTAAAAGATGCAAGTTAAAATAGAAAATAAAAAAATGGTCTTTTAAAAATTTACTTCTAGTATTTTGCCAGCTACAGGCAAAATACTGTACCACAACATTTGGACAGTGTGTTTATACAGTCTTACCTTTACACTAAAAGCTAAATATAAAGTCCCCAAAACCACCACCAGCAACAACATCCCCAATTCTTAATGATCAGTCCTTAACCCTATGAGCCCGGGCCTAAACGCGCTCCAAAAGCATGAAGGGAGAAAGAAAGAAGCCAGAAAGGGAGCCTGCTGGCTTGCAGTGTATCCGTGTGAGGACCAGAATGTCTTACTTGCCTTGTGTTACATGTTGGCATGGCAGCAGTAGATGAGTACTACTGAACAAATTATGAGCGCAGACTTAACGATCTTACAGGCCCCTAGCTGGGGACAAAGTGGGGGAACAAAAATGAAAGAGCTGTGAGTATCAACGCAGTGGCAGTGACTGCAAGTATTAAAAAAAAATACTTAATAAAAGTCAGTGAATAATATACATCAGGCTACATGTGCTCTGAACTAGTTGGAGTGAATGAGACAGAATGGACAGTTAGAATTAAATTCACTGTGAGATTTATATCATCTGCCCGTTTGAGAGCAAAGATGGAGCACTACTGTCAAACTGTCATGTCTATAAAGGTTTTAGATATAGACAACATATGTTGGCCTATTTCTAAGAAAATATTTACTTTAGATTTTGATATTCTCAAAGAATAAGTCCACCGTTTAGTTTAAGTGTGCATTTAATCTTGATTAATTCCAATACACAAGGGAGGTTGTTTTTTTTTTGATTTTTTCATCTGAAAATGGACCTTTTTTTTTTTTAGCTTGCATCTTACAGAACTGAATTTGTACTAACATTTATTTGGTAATAGATACAAGGCAGCAGGCCCAAACCACAAAGGGTTAATCTTCTATTTCAGACAATAAATAATTTAGTCAACGAACATTATAGCTAGTAGACATGTATGTAGCTGGCTACCTTTAGGTCCATTAGCTCTCATCTTAGATACTTATGCAAACAACTACAGTATACGTACGTCGTACAATTTCTGCTACCATTGGAAATATATGAATATAACAGTAGGTTGTTTGTATTTGTACAAGAAACAGCTTGAAATACTGTCCAACAACTACGACTAAACAACAACAAAAAAATATCCAGGAAGGCACAGCACTGTTAATCATAAATATCATCTTAACACAGGATTTCTTAAGGTGAACTTTTTCTTTGACGATAACTCACATTCATGGAGAGCGATATTTAGGCCTAAATGCCACACAGACATAACTACAGGTTAGTTTCTCAGCCTCTTATGTAAATGCACTGGACTTCGCTTACCTTTCTTAAGTCAGTATGCTTAACATGAGAAAGGTATAAGCAGTTTACTTAGATAACCAAGTCCCAAAAAGTTTTCTTGTATTATTCATATATGACTAATGATAGTGTACGTACTATGAGTTTCATATCATATAGATTTAGCAAAATAAGAGCGTGGGGCACTTTTTATAAAAAGCTTATTGTGTCAATTGCGAATACTTACAGTTAACTATTCGAGGTATGTATATTCAAAAATACAAGTCATTAAACAATCTATTTATGCTTTCGCTATACTGTTTTTTACTTTAATTTATTTTTTGGCTTTTTTGCATTAATACTATCTTCTGTTTCTAGCTAGGATAACTCACACTCATGCTATTTTGACTCGTTTTCTCTTTATGACATCACATTTTTAAATTTCATGTCAAAAAGAAACTTAAGATATATGTTTCAGTGTGACAAAAAGCTCTGCAAGTGAGAGAAAAATAAGGAAACATGAGTGCACCTGTCTGAAACAGTTTTCAGTTAAATACCTGGTCATCATTAAGGTAGTTAGGCAGACCTCCTATAAACAGTTTATGGGGGGAATCAGGAACGACGGTGGAGACGACACCTACACAGACCAAAACAAGCAAAGAAAAAAAACAGTCAACATATAATATAAATATTACATGTCAAATAACAGAACATTTTATTTTTAGTTTCAAAATATTACATCAGTAGCGAACCTGGGACGTGGAAAGCAGGCTGCTCTGAGATACCGGGTAAAGGTCGATAGTCATGAGGTCTTCTGATCTTCAGTGACTGACCCTGGAAAATTATTCCATCGAAGGCCATGGCCTGCGTCGTCTCATCTACAGACCGAAACTAGAAAAGAAAGATTGCTTTGACACTTCTGCTGCAAGTTTTCTTCACAGTTATGTGATGTAAACTCATAATAAACTGCGAAAGAGACAATAAGAAGCTGCCTGGTAGCTCAATGGGATAAGCATCAGACTGGAATGCAAAAGGTGGCAGGATCGAATCCCAGCCAGACTCCCAGCCTGGACCCCCTGTGGCTGCCCACTGCTCCCCCCAAGGGGGGGTGGGTCAAATGCAGAAGCCAAATTTTATTGTAACATGTAAATGACATAACATAATGTAAATGGCATAATCAATGACAACAAAGCTGATTATTATTAAACATCAGCACCAATAGATTATAGAGATTGTTTAATCCTAAAACTCTGGCTTATCTTGTCATGTTTATTTTTTAGAAAAATAACTGCAGAAGCACCAACTCTGAACAGTGGAGAGAAATGAACAGTGACAATTTCTTGCTCCCAGCTGACATCTTTTCAGCTTGGGGAGGTCACGGCTGTCTTACAAGACTAGCAGTCTACAGCTGTGCTAGAGCAGCTATGAGACTGCACTGTGAGCTAAATGCTAATGTCATGTTAACAACCACATAAACACAATGCTAACATGCTGATGTTTAGCAGGTATAACTATTTACCATGTTCACTACCTTAGTTTAGCATGTTAACTACTGCTACTACTACAAAAAGACAATAATATTAAACAGAAAAACAATACATAAAATATATACTATATGCATAAATATATAT
>JAUBNQ010000027.1:5952603-5966054 GCA_032353495.1 Ctenopoma kingsleyae | reverse complement strand
AGAGGAGTAACATATGATAAAGACTGCACAAGGAAAAACTATAATTGTTATACTACAAGTACATTGTATGAGGTGTTAGGAAAGACCATTCTGTAAAAACGGGTTTTAAAAGCAGTTACTGTGTTACTACAGATCTAATGAGTGAAAGGCTGTCTCAAAGTCCCCGAGTTAAGAGGCAAAGCCTTGATCACCCAGTTAAAAGACTTAAACTGTCAGCTCTGAGCGACCTATACTGTATGTGAGTAGTACTGTATTTTAAATTTGATTCAAAAGATGAGTCAGTGCAGAGAGACAAAGAGTGGTGTGATATGCGAAAAGCACTTTGTTCTTGTAAATAGTCTGTTTGCTAATATTTGAACAGTTTGGAGCTGCTCGAGATGTAAACAGTAATACTGAAGAAAGAACTGAAGAAAAAATGTTACGACATGAACTGAGATCTTTAACATCAAAACATTTTGGAAGTAACAGAAATATAGACATGTACCTCTAGGAAAGCAAAGTTCTTATCCTGATTAATCTGCACTGCGAGTACAGGGTTACTTGGAGCTTGTGAAAGGCCTGCAAGACGCATCTGAGCATTAAAGAACTCTGCCATGGACTCCTGAGGACAGAGAAGACACAAACAGCAGGAGTGAAAACATTGCAACGTGAATATACCAGTGCTGGGTATAAATACCACAGTTACTGGAATAAACAGGAAGTCAAAGAAAAAAGTAAATGGAGACTTTACCTCGGTCACCCCAAAGGGAATATTTCCAACATAGAGGCGTCTGGCTTGTCTTGTCATCTGACTGCCAACTATGGGTACTTGTGTTGGTGCTGCAGCCACTCCAGTGGTGGTGGACGTTGCCAGTAGAGCTATTGTTGGTATCTGCCCAGCCGCTGAGGTAAAAAAAAAAAAAGGAGAGAAAAAGCTTCATGGGAGCTTCAGCGACAATGCTGTTACTTTCTGCAACCTGTGATAATTTAATTATGGGAAAATTATGAATTTCCTCAAGATTCATCTGAAGTGAGCATCACGTTAAGCCCTGAAACTCCTGTAGAAATGTAATAAATACAGAATCCTTTAGGCTGTATGAGTAAAATGTGATGACAAGAGCCCAGCAGCCCATGAGTCAAGTTTAATTTCTTTCCTCAAAACCTTCATGCTCTTCATGAGTTGTCAGTCACCTGTTTGCCCAGAATGTGTTTTCAGTGTTCACTCAAATATGTCCTGCTCAATTAAAATATAACAAATCCCTATTTTTATTTTTAGAGGGCGGCATAATAGCTCAGGGGGTAGAGCAGTCGTCTTCCAACCTAAGGGTCAGCGGTTTGATCCTCAGTCCCGGCAAGCTACATGTTTTGGTGACCTTGGACAAGACACAGAAACCCCGTAGTAGCGCTGACACAGATCTAGCAGCTGTCCAAACAACAATTTCTTCAAGGGGATCAATAAAGGATCAATCATTATTATTACTATTATTTTACTTATGTACGGTGTATTCTGTAGTCAATGAAACACTTATGTATTTAATCTTCTTGCCAACATCTGTGCCATATTTATAGATCCTGCAAATTAGGATGTAAAGAGGAATTTTACCAGTGAGGTGCAGTCTAGGCTACAACTTGAGCTCCTTATTTTACCTTACACTACATTTTTAGCACCACTGCTAATTAGAAATTACTAGTTTCTGTCTTCTGTTAGTATCACTGGATTACTTTGAGCGTGAAGAATACTTAAAAAAATTGATAATTCTCCTGTGGTCAAAAGAAGCATCTTTTTTCTGTGATTTCTAAGATAATTTATGGGCATTTATATACAACGGACATGAAAGATAATGTTCTCTGCAGGAAATGCAAGTCACGCCGAATCAAATCAGTGTATTAAAATTTACTGAGTTATAATTCAGAAGAATATAAATTTAGACACAAATTTAACCATGTTGATAAGCGGTAGTTTTACAACAACTAACTAATTAACTAATACAACTCAAAAGCTACTTAATCATTATGCTTGCAGCTGGTTGGTCACACCACTGTTACAGTAAGTCTTGAGTCTTATGCCTGGAATAAACTTTATTTGTCCTGGTCTCAGTCACAACCTGGTTTGACCACTTTTAGAAGAACAATTACAGTTCAAAAACATTATTACTGGATGCAAACTACTGAAAGAACACTTCAAGTACCTTGCATAGCTTTATATTGCATTGGTGTGATATGTTCAAAGCCAGGAGGAGGCACATCCCAGTATTTGCAGGTCCTTTTCTTCCTTGTTCGTCTTGGAGAGTGGCTGAAAGCAGAATATAGGAAAAATAAAAGTCTGAGTAGAACAAATCTCATTGTGTAAATATGACAAAAAACTTAGCTAAGGTTCCAGCTTAGTGGTATTGATGAAGATGGAACTTGCACTGCAGCAGTGAACAGGCTGGTAGCTGTATCTAGATGCTGCAGGCAGCTGTCACCCACTGACCTGTGCTTCTTGTGGTCCCGGGAGGAGCTCCGGCGGTCCCGGCTCTTCCGGTCTCTGCTGCGGCTTCGTTTCTCTCGGCTGCGGCTCCCTCGGTCTTTGCTCCAGCTGCGATGTTTGTCACCTCGGCCTTGAGATCCACTGCGACTCCTCTTTTTATGTCTCTCTCGTTCACGCTCTGTGTAGTCATAAAAAAGAATAGCGGCAAGAAATAATATATTTCTGGTAAAAGCAATGGAATATTACTGTATCACAAATACTTAACATGGGATATGTTATTTTTTTACACATATGTCATGCTTCAACTAATGGTTATTTTCATTACAAATTAATCAGTTGTTTTGTTTCTCGACTAACTGATTTATGTTTATTCAGAATGTACTAATGTCTCGTTTCTATTATAATTACATGCTCCGATATGCTCCAATCTCCTCAGAGTTGTGGTGAAACCACTGTATAACATTTCTTTAAAAAAATATGACAGTTTAATGTTGCTTTTCTTAGTGGCACAAGGGAAGTGGGAAATATGACTTAAGACCTCTTAAGAAATCAATAAGAAGCATTGTTTATTTCAGTATGGAGCTGACCCAGCTGGTAGCTCTGCTTTGATTAAATGTCAAGTTTCAGATGAGGTATGTTTGGGTTTCTTCAATATGTCCTTTTGAGCCTGAGAACAATCCATGTGTTGTATGTAACTTCACAGTTATTATTTGTTTCTATCATCAATTAATTAGGAAAAAGAAAATAGTAAAAGCTTAAGGAGAAGTTTTCAAATATGCTGAAAAAAATTGTGAGATTTTATTATCAATTCTTTTCATTAATAACAAAATGTATACAAACCCAGTGATTTGTGTTATCCCCTGACAACAATATGACATAAATAACATTGACTGATAGTAGTAAATAATGATAAAAGTATATAGTCACTTCCGATTTAAGTATAATTTGTTTTAAGAATGTTGCCGAATTAAACAGCAGATGTTCATGATTCACAAAATTTAATAAATTAAATTTCTAACCACGTTTACATTTGGACGAGAAGAAAGCAGCATAGAAAGCTCAAGATTTAACTGGAGTTTCGCATCATGATGTCAGGCGCAAGAGAGTGACAGATAATTCACTGTGTACTCTCACCGGTATCCACACTCCGATCCACACTGAATGTAACATTTTGCATTTTCAGCGGTATAATGGCTAATTGTTATTATCCTAACATAAAATAACACGCAGGTTGAGTCATACCGTGAAACACCGCCTGCTAATTCTGTTGTCAGGTCGGGTTATTCGTTCTTGAAAATAATACAGGCAGCTAACGTAACGTACAAGTGTTGCATTGCTAGCTTGTAGACCAGGCTGAGGCACAGGACCGCTAATACTCACCTTGTCGATTCTCGCTAAGCTGTTTCTCAAATTCTTCAAAATCCGACATTATATCAGTTATCTTGTCGTGGAAAAAACCCCCAGCAGGTCTGGCTTATCTGACGAGTGAACGATAAACCAAGTAGTCAAGCTGTCAGTGCAGTAAAAACCCACTGAAATCACCCTCGACTCAAGACGGACCATATGAGACAGACACAGCATCCGGTAACACCCTCCAAAATAAAACCACTCGAACAGACGATAGTCGTAAAATGTCATGTGTCAGAACAAAACACCATGGGACTTAAAATTATTTTACTTACAAGTTTTAACAGGAAAATGTCGTAATAAAATGCTAGATAAAATGCTTTAAACTGAGAAGCCGTAACTACTAGTTATATAAATATAAAAGCGTCCTACTTAATTTATATACTTAATACTATAATTTAATACTTAAATAACTAGTGTAACATTTTCAGTATATCCAAAATCAACTCAATTTCAAACCTAAACATCATTTTAGATAATGTGTGAATGAGTGTTGGTCCAGTCTTGATTGGTAGATGTAGATTAAATGTTTCTGTCTGTTAATACTTCATTGCTGATTCAGTCATATCTTGCTATCTGGAAACACAATGAAAAAATGTTAATGGTAAGATTATTAAAAACAAAAATATATATAAAAAACATAACAAAAAATTCAATGAGTTATCTTCACTTCACACAGATAAAAAAAAACACAAATGCGCACAGTCAAACAGTCTATAATCCAGTACTGGGGGTGTAAAAACAAAACAAAACACATAAATATTGACATAAAATTGCGTAAACTATAAAAGTTGAATCTTGAAATGAGTAAGCATGTAAAAACAAACAAGCAAACAAAAAATTCAAGATCTTTGATATGCTTTTATTTTTCAGCATCCGGTTACTCTGTATAATTTGCACAACTTGACAGAATATTCGAATCTCTAATTTCCTCAAATGTACTCAAGCTATATACCTATACACTCAAATGTTTATTATTATTATTTCTTAGATGGAGCTAAAAATACCTGTGTACATTTCAAATAAACCATAAAACATATTACGTAACGCATATGAAAATCAATTAAAAGATGAAACCATAACGCAGCTTAAAGAATATAAAGTTGAAAATGTAAATTTTCAAACACGAAGAAAGTATTGGCCTTGACCAGAGTCGTCTTATAGGTTGAAGCCCACTATATTTCACCAGACACCCAGAAACCAACTGGTACTTGAATTAAAATGATCTATTGAAGTCATTAATCAGTTTGTCTGCATGGTCAGTAGTAATTTTGCTTTTCCCTATTTTCTAGTAAACTCAGTGTTTGTTTTTTTGTTTTCTAAAAAGAAGACTTTGACTTCTTGGAACTATGAGGACATTGTTCAAATTGATACACTGTATAATCAACTGAGAATTACAGAAAATTATTTTCACATAATGATAATAATAATAATAGTTGGTTGCAGAGATACACTACTCATTGAATAATACCTTATTTGATAAAGAGGAAAAAAAGAGCAATTCATCAGCTTTCCATCAAATGAGGTCAATATAAACTAAATCAACTTGAGTCCAAGAACTTGATCTTCCCTCTTTCACACAAAGACCAGATGTCAGAGCATGAATGATCTGTCATAGCTGATATTTTGTGGTGCAAATTTTTAACAAGTTTGCTATGCATCAGATTATTTGGATCTAAATGATATAAAATCAGCTTGGCTTTTAGGACCCACAGGCCGCTGAGGCTTTGCACAGTAATCCAGGCTTAGTTTTAGTGGAGTTGTAAAAGAACAACACAGTCTCTGCTATAATCATTAACATTAGCATTCCCAGACAACCGGAAACACCACTGGTCACTTTAAAATCAAATGTTGAGCAATAGTGGCAGGATAAGTAAAATTGGAGAAATGGGAAAAACATAAATACAAATTAAAATATATTTACATGTATATACTATAATTTTACTTTTACATGCACATGCACATACATAACTTGTAACTAGACTTACAGGGAGGTAATATCAGGTGGCAGGCAGGTGGGTGGTCTTCCATTAAAGGGAGTTGTTCTTCTCCACTGTCTCCTGCTCAAATGTTAATGGGTTTTGCATTTCAAAGTGCAGGTTCAAAATAAATATGACACTAACTATCAGACAGTAACCCTTTTAGTTGTTAACTGCAAGATATGAGATAACAACTTCCTGCACATATAAAGAAAGCCAAGTTTTTACAGAGAACCATTTTCAATAATGCATCTTGTCCAGTAGATGGCAGCAGGAGACCCATTACTGCATGGTGGAATTCTCCAAGGTGTTGACTACATATTTTAAAAAATAGATGAAAATTAATTGTTTTGAGTATTTGCATCTATTTTAATATATGCATTTTCCTTTAAAAATATAATACATTAATACATTTTCAAACAAGCTGTTAGTTATTTTTCTGTCAGTTAATGGTTCAGTTGATTGTGTAATAATTTATGCTGGCCTGGGGAAATAATAAAACTTCTTTATATGCTGGGGATCAGCAAAACCTGGTCCCTGTGGGTCTATGGCAGGTTGATCTGGGCATGTAGCATGTGATTTAAGTAAATAATTAGACTCTGGGGCAAGTTTGAAGTGTAAGGGAAGAAATCTATGTTTTTAAGGGCATTTTGGTCTCACACACACACACATCCCACCTTCAAGACTGTACTCCTGCTCAGTATTCATTGTAGAGTAGATATTTTCTAAATGCATGTCTCTGATATATGTATAATGATTCTGTACTGCAGCCAATGGGGACACCTCTCTTACCCAGCGCCTCCCTTTCCTGCCTGTCTGTCATTGTAAACACAATGTCGATCACATACATGGAAAATAACTGACTCAGCTGTGCTGCTATTAAAAGACCTCAAATCCCAAAGTATTGCTGTGGCAGGCCGTCTGACTGTCATGTCGGAGGACCTCTGTGAATGAGTTGCTGAGGCGAGTAGCTACAGTTCCTCAGTAGAGGAATTAAACCCAGCCCAGAACACCTGCAGAGGCCTGAGAGGAGTAAGTGCTGGCTATTAATTCATTTCTTGCAATATCAAGGTCAGATTCCACGGTTAATGCACTGTTCTTGTCAGTTAATGGAGAACCAAGACACTCTGATTTTGAGTAGAGTTTTGCTTTAGTGTAAAATTTTATTCTGAAAACCTGCAGCATAGAATAAAAAATGTTTGGTTATTTCCTTTTTGTTTACAAGTCTCTTTTTTGTGGAATCATGTGACTAGTTCTCTGTGACCTTGAGCCTTTGTGAGTGATACAGCATCTGTTTCTATTTCTGGGTCAGTTTATATTTAGAGGCTCCTTCTTGGACAAACAGCTGGTGCTTGGCATGGCAAACCAAAACCAAAAGGTTATCTTTAACTTCCCAGTTGGACACAATTAGAACACAACTAGAACATATGAGTGCTGGTCTTTACAGTCTGACAACAAAAAACTGGCACTGTCAAGGAGTACGATCCTTTATGTGAAGGAAAACCAACTCTTCAGTCTTATCAAAGGTTTGGTTAACTAAAACGCAATTCATGGGTGGATTATGAGACAATGGGCCCCTAAGCACAGACATTTTGAGGCCCCCAGCCCTTAAAAGCAAGACATTGAGACAGAAAGAGACTTAAAACAACTACAAACAAAGCATCTCTCTTCTCTTGTTTGTTGTCAAACCAAAGATCAAATAAAACATTGTTTGTTTTTCATCGCTCATTTGTGATAGTTTTGAATCTCTCCATTGTCATTTTGTCTCTTTTTGAAGCCACTTTTGCCTGTTTGTGTTTGTCTTGTATTTCTTTTCAATTGTATTGTGTCTCTTCATAGCAGTTTTATGTCTCTTTTCATGTCTCTTTGTGGGTGTATTGCGTCTCTTTTAACATCATTTTGTATTTTTTTGAAGTCATTCTTTGCCTCTTTATAATTTTGATGTTCTTTGTGTTTATCTCGTGGCATCTCTTTGTAGTTGTTTTATTACATGTCTCTCTTGTCCTTTGTGGTTGCTTCAATTCATAAAATTGAATCTAAGATTCATAAGGTTAAATGTATTTTGAAAGTTAAAGTAATGGTTCGAAAAGTAAAAGTGGATTTTAAATGAACATTTTAAATTAAGATATTAATGTTTTAAAAAAAACCCTAGCATTGCTCATGTAATGTTACAGATTGAGAAGCTCTTAAAATAAACACAATCCAAACCAGCCTGAAGAAAATGAAGGTCAACCAATCATGTTTGATCCAGCCTGGTGCATTAACTCAAGGGTTTATAATCAATTCCAAAGGTTGTGTATATTATAAATGTACTATATACATATGAAAGTATTCAAATGTGTCCATCCAGTATGCACAAATCTCATATTGAGACACTAAAGATGTATTTATCCTTTATACTTTTAACTGTGTAGGAACATGGTTAAAATGTCTTCTCTGTTTTGTTTCAGAATTACAGTATAAGAACATAGTTAGATTTAAAAATGGTTGCTGAGGGCGAGATGGACTCTAATATAACGGAGCCAGTGAGCTTTTGGGTATGAAACGCTCCTTTTTATTTATGGAAATCACGTTCACTTGATCCTAAATAGTTTTTTTTTACATCCCATTCCAACTCTTAAGCATCATCTAAAAATTAATTTCCATCTAAAAAGTATGTTTAGATCTTTAAACATACTTTAACAACAAACCATGACCTTCACCATCAACACTGGTGGTTTATAATAGCTTTGCATCTTTTATAGACATAGAGAATTTGGAAATACTTTTGATTTCTTGTCAAAAATTAAATGAGAAGATATCAATTTTATGACTGTTTGGTAAATAGGAAGCTACTACCACCAGCTGGCTAGTTTAGCATAGCATGGACTGGGGACAAACAATGGCAAAAAAATAGTCCAGCACACATGGACAGAGCCAGGATAGCTGTTTGTCCCGTTTCCACTCATTATGCTAAGCTACACTAACTCAGTGTCAGTTCTCTTATCTAACCGTTCACCAAAAAGTGAATAAGTGTGCGTTTCCATATTTTGTGAGAATTTACAAATAGAACCATTACATATTTAATACAAAAACAAATCTTTTTTTCAGGATATCCTCCAAGAGATGGATCCTGCATGGACGACCACTGTTCTCCTGGTGCCCTGTGTTGTTGTAATGACAGCGGGATTTTTCTACCTCTATGGTGTAGTTATCGGTCTGTTGTCCAAAACATCAGTACGCAATAAAGTGGTGGTCATAACTGATGCTTTGTCTGGACTTGGAAAAGGTAACATGAACATTTTTGCTTAAGTTGAAGACTCATATGGCAGCTTTTGAATGTAATTTGATTTCACTGTTGTTGTGTCTTGTCAATGTATGAAGAATGTGCAGGTGTGTTTCACAGAGGAGGTGCCAGGTTGATCCTTTGTGGGAAAAGCTGGGAGAAACTTGAAGAACTTGCTGATGATTTGGCAAATGCAGACCCCACTGTAGTAAGTACACCAGCACTGAAACAATACTAAAGACAATGATGACTGAAGGATTAACTCAGTGACACGCTCATAGTTAGGTTAGTTATGGGTCAAATTGGATTAACAGACCTCCAGTTGTGGAAGTCATACTTGGACATTTTACTTAGAGCTCCTGTCAACTTAGTTTCACGTAGTCTTCTATAACTAGTGGGAAAAATTTAGTATATTTACTCAAACAGACCACTTTACTTACAGTATGTACACTATTGAGGTATTTGTCATTTATTTTTACTTCCATGTTATGCTGCTTTGTACATTTCAGGTTCATACTTTTACATAAACAAAACATAAGATAAGTCTTCAAAATAGCAGCATTCATGTCAATATTTTACAGTTTTTTGGCTTTAACAGAATTTTGAGTGCACTTACTTTGTAGTGGAGTACCATACATTGTTGCATTGGGACTTAGCAATACCAGTCTGTAAAAACAGTAAAAAAAATCATTTGATTCAATGAAAGCACTATATATAAAACGTAAATGTACTCATTTGGCAGAATATTATATATTTATTATAGATAATACAATCTATAATTATTAGAAAGAAGTTACTGATGCTACAGATGTGAAACTACTAACTATTATACAGCTGTCAAATTAATGTAGTGAAGTAAAAAGTACATTAGTATTACATATGTATTGTAACAAAAGTGTTATAAAAATTGGGAATACTTAAGTAAACAAGAAACCCAAAGAAAATGCATAGAAATGAATTTTTAACTCTTCAGATCTACTCCTCCTCAGACATTTCCCCCTAAACTGGTGTTGCTGGATTTTGGTGACATGGAGAGCATGCCTGAGGCGATTGCAGAGGTCCTGGACTGTTACGGCTGTGTGGATATTCTCATCCTTAATAGCAGCATGAAGGTCAAAGCACCTGCACAGAGTCTGTCTCTGGAGATGGACAAGTTACTCATGGACAACAACTACTTTGGACCTGCCACACTGGCTAAAGGTACACATTGGAACTGTGTAATGTTTAACGTAATTAGTTCTCAAAGGTATTATAATGTCACATTTCATGTGTTGCATTTCTGTTGTCAGGTGTGTTGCCTTCCATGATCTCTAGGAGAACAGGGCACCTGCTCTTGATCAACAGCATCCAAGGGAAACTAACTGTGCCTTTTCGCACTACATGTGAGTTCAAGAGTTTATGTCAAGTATGTATGTTAAGTTAATACTAATATTAGCCTGTATGTGGACTGGTCTACCGCTTTGTCAAGACTAATGTATCTCAGTAATTATTGGACGGATTGCCATGATATGTTGGACATTCATGGTTCCCAAAGGATGAATTAATGATGGCCTACATTTAGCAGCACCAATAGCTCAAAGTCTTCATTTATCCAGTGTAAAATGTCACTAGTGGGTGGAACCTACTGACAATGGACATCTTCTCACTTTCTCATCTTGTGCCATCATTCACATATCAGCATACTAAGATCGTAATGAGCATGTTAGCGTTCTGAATTTTGCATTTAGCTCAAAAGACTAAGACTCTTAGTTTTGTTCCTGCACTGATCTTTGGAATTGGAAACAAATCACACAGATGTGTTGTTTGTGGTCTACTTGCATCAATATATATGTATATATTTTATCTTTTTTTCAAAAGTATTTTTCCATCACAGAATACTGAATTTTCCTGCCCAATCAGAAAATGGTAAAGAGCAGGGACGCTGAGCTGTGTTGATATTTTTCCAGATGCAGCCTCTAAACATGCAGTTCAGGCGTTCTTTGACTGCCTGAGAGCTGAGGTGGAAGAGTACGGCATCTCCGTCAGCACCATCAACCACACCTTCATCAGCTGCTCTGCATCTGAAAACACAGCCTCCTCTAGATCTATGTGGTCATGTGAGTAAACCAGAAGAAACACAAGTTCTGCATCAAAATTTATGCAAATGTATTTTTTATTTAGCTACATATGGTAAGTCAGAAGCTTTGAGAAATGAACTGACAGATTTGCTTCTGTGCGTTTGGTTCATAGATGTATTATAGGAGTAAGGGATATTTACAATATGGCTCCCAATAAATTAATTATTAATGACCACCTCTTTTTTTTTTAAAGCTCATTGGGGTAAAATTTGCACTGTGTCAATATGCTTCTGTCCATTGTGAGCAGTGGCGGCTGATGAAATTATTTTTTGGGGGGGATGCACTTTTGCAAGTCAGTTTTCAGAAGAGCTCTAACCACATATCACCACTAGTATAAACGAAAGCACCATTATCATCCATTTTCTGTGGAACGGTTCAGTTTTTAGCTTCTGAATTAGCATTATCCATGACAAAAAACTGCTCCTGCGACTGACTGTAAACAAAACACAAGCTCCATGGTGAGTTTCTGGTTGAATTTCCTGGTCTGGAGCGTTAACGCCCTGTGGGTTGCACCCCAAGGTTCTCCTATACTTTGTATTGGAGGGGGTTCCAGTGCACATGCACCAGTTATAGTGTGAGTCTATGGTAAAGATTTTTGCGCCCCAAAGGAACAGGAAATACATCACACGACCGTAAATGAGTGAGAGAACATTTTTAAACTACATTTGAATGCAGATTATACACAGAACTCACAGTCTGTATAATATATAGATTGTTTATTTAAATTTTAATGTTTTTCTAAAATGATTTGTTGAAATTCCTATCTTCTTCTTCTTCATGTGAGATAGGTGGGGCGGCGCATGAGAGCCCCCTATTGACGGGCCGCCACTGGTTGTGAGCTTAGTTTATGAAATCAAACAAGGTTTACATGACCTCAGGTTTATTATTTATGTTTCTCAGCTAACATAAGATGACGAACATGTTAAACATCAGCATTTTTGGCACTGTCATCACTGTGAGTATTGTAGGTATTAGCATTTAGCATTTAGCATCTCAATGCTTTTCTCTGCTCTTGCAGTGTTGTACACTAAGAAACCCCTTGGCGTATCTCCAGATGAGGCAGCCACTGAGATCATCAAGACTTTAAACAACAAGAGGAAAGAGGTGGTAATTGCTCCATCACTTCCCAAAGTGGCCATGTACACCAGATGCTTCTTCCCAAGCGTGTTCTTTGCTGTGATGGCTGCAGGAGTGAAGAATAATGCTCTATCAGAGAACATGTAGAGCCGCTTCCAATACGACCCCAAGCCACATATTATGACTTTAAATTTTCTGCTGTAAATTAAGGATAGATGGAAATGTCAGCAAAGGAACAACCACCTATTTATGCTAGCAGGAAATCTATTTGTAATCTGTTGAATGTTGTGAATTTGTATTTTATTCTTTATAGACTTTAAAAATGTGTTTGAATTGTAAAGATATCTGAAGGGTACTTAATACTGTATGTATGCATATACTGTACTTAGATTTTAAGTGTTTCGCCTGTAGAAAGAATTGATTTCTGTATATTTACCAGTTACTTGTTTATAATAGTATAGAATTTGATTAAAAGTGATCAGTTATAAAGAAAATGTTTATTCTGTCTATAGGCCATAGTCATGTAAAAGTCTGTATATTGAAAACTATTTTATTATTAATTTATCTCTCAATTTTTTGTTTTATCTATTTTCTTTTTGTTTTTTTGTTCAGTTTAAATCATAGCTTCACAGCATTTCAACAAATCCACATATACTGAGAAAAAATGTGTTAAATCTTTATTTTATGAATCAGAATCAGCTTTATTTGCCAAGTATGCTGCACATACAAGGAATTTGCTTCTGGTCTTTTGTGGCTCTTCTAGGACAGTACAGACATTGACAATAACAACAGAGAACGGGTTACAGACATCAGGTACAGATTGTGAAAAACAGTAAATTATAGACAAATTACAGACAATAAATTATAGAAAATGTGGCACGTAGACAGAATGATAAGACTGTGTGTGTGTGTGTGTGTGTGTGGAGCAGATACAGGAACAGTGATCAGTGCAGTGTGTTGAATTGTGTGCAATTGTTTATGCCCAAGTAGCAGCAACAATCAGTTGTTCATGAGTGTTATGGCCTGAGGGAAGAAGCTGTTCTTGTGTCTGGTTGTTTTAGCAAACAGAGCTCTGTAGCGTCTACCAGAGGGGAGAAGCTGGAAGAGGTTTTGTCCAGGGTGGGAGGGGTCTGTGCTGATTTTCTCTGCCCGCTTTC
>JAUBNQ010000027.1:5915176-5932859 GCA_032353495.1 Ctenopoma kingsleyae | reverse complement strand
ATATATATCTTTTTTTTTTTAAGTCTCAACTTTACAACAGGTAAACAGCAGGATATGTTAAATGGCATTCAGTAAGATAATGTTGATTATGATAGGGTTTAAATTTAGAAGGAACATGCTGGTACTTTGATCCATTACTGTATCCTGAATCTTTCCTCTTGTTACTCCAGTCAGAGGTCTCAGTAGTCTGAACATGCACTGGTCCTTGATCAGTGTTATTAGAGGTGTTCTGGGACTTGAGTGAGTATGTTTTAATACTGAAGACAGAACTTCTGATCCCAGGTCAGGAGGGTCTAGATGTCCATATCCACAGGCCGAACCTCACCAGTTTTGTTCTCCTTAACCCATAGCTCTCTGTCTTTGGCTGGATCCACGTTCTGCAGCAGCTGGTCAACTGGCTCCACCATCTAGAAATACACAAACAGTAGCACACACACATACAGTCACAAGTCAGCATTTGTTTGGTTAATGTATTATTATTACCTCAGCAGTTCAAATATGGTGTGCAGAAGGAACCACAGAGCACAGAGCACCACCAACAATGAGAGAAGCATAAACGTGGACCATGTTTGGTAAAGGTTCTTTGAAATATAGAGAAGAATAGGGAGTGAAAAAAATGTATTGAGAACTAAAATAGTAAAAAATCTAGTCAGATAGAAGTGGGTGGCCCTGATTGTCCCAAAGTGTTTTGAAACTATCCAAACAATCTTCTTTCTTTCTAGGTCTCATGGTTCAAGATTTTTTGGCAAACATGCAAAAAACGTAATAACTGGCCACATGGTGGCGCTCTAGGTGTGTTTTTAAAGACTGAACTTGCCCATGGACAAAAGTTGACTCAGGTTTTATGTCAAAGAATGTACTCAAACTTGAACTATGAGATTTGAGTTCATACTGTAAATATAGTTTGAGAATATTTGACCATAATGATGTTCAACAGTGCCTGAGTAAAAAAAAAGAATAATACAATAATGTGTATGTGGCTGGATGCTCATCGATGATCACCAAATGACTGTAAATGTTCTTATTGTTCTTATGTTCTTATATTCATCATGAAGACTAAACACAGGTGTTTTGCATAGCTTTAACATTAGTCCCTCTTCATGTCATGTTTCAAGCTGCAGTCAACAGGGCTGAAGTTCTGTCTAATTGAAATACATGGCTTTGGCTGTGTAAGCTATAGTGCATGCTAAACCAGTGTTTAGGATTGCTTTGCCTTAAAGAGCCTTCACTTATGCAGCTCATCCCTGAGGGTCTTAGTGTCCCATTATGTTCTAATGCTCTAAATTAATTTCAGGCCGTCAGTCCCTCCTGAATCACAACCGTTTTGTGCATCAATAAAAGTTGGTGTGTAAGTATTATAATAACATATTGCTGGTTCACAGGATCTACTGCACATGCTACAAGCAGATTATCATATTAAGTTGATATGTAGCATGTGTATCATCTCTCTGGAATTGTTTATGTCAGCTCTGGCAGACAGAGAAACGCCCTCGTTATGGTAGATTCCCGCAGTGCTCACAGAATATGTCGTGTTAGATTTACAGGGTTTATTCTACACCTTGTAAATAAGCAGAGTGTCTCAGCGGGTTTCTCTGAGGCGCAGCGTGATGACAGCGAGCGCGTCGGATGAAAAGTCTGACAGAGGAACACCGAGGGCTCACTCTGTCACAACGTCTACGCTCACCGAGAGGCTTGGCTGAAGTGGCACACAAGTCACGTCTAAGCCAGTTAAAGTCATCTGTAAATCTAAATGGCTTTCTCAGTTTGCTGATTAATTGTAAACTCTTCAGAGAGTTTTTAGAGTGGAACAGACTTAAACTACAGTATAGACCAAGCCAGCACAGGATCGAAGCTCCAGACTGAGTGGATAGGCTGTTGTTGTAGGAGTACCAGCATGCACCTGTCCCTTTCATATCACACGTGTTCATGTCTCATTCATGTCTCTCATTTCATTATCATATTTCTTTCAGTATTGATCTTCTCTCTGTTAATACCTTCATGAAGGTGTGTTAACCATTCATTTTATACAACACAGACAAACCTGCAGCATTTTGACTTCCCGTTCAAAAGCTAAAAAAAAAATAATAAAAAATGCTAGAGTGACTTCTTGTGGACAAAGAAAATAGGCTTTTCAGTAGAATCATCTCCTGTCATCAGCTGTCCCTCATGGTCATGTAGTATATAAGTCTGGGCAAGTCACACAAGGACACAATAATTTCACCAAACAGCTTTTCAGCTACTTTTTCTTTCTACAGGTCTGTGTGCTGCTGATAATTCACTAAAGTTCAAAGTTCAGGTTAAATAGTTTAAATAGAACTATTTAGATTTAGATTTATTTAGATTAAAACATTTGTTAAATGTGAATTGTCATGGACATGTTCTTTTTCTCCAGGTGTTACATAGCGATTGTAAATTCATGCAGCTATACAGAGAGTCGGTTTTACAAAGTAGGACTGAGCTCGTGTAACTGACCCCTTCGCTGTCATATTAGCTGTCACTAAAAACTAAAATCCCCTTTACCTACTCTGCTGCACATATCTGGGACACACATTAAAAAAGATCTGAGATTTGGTTTGACAATAACTATTTTTAAGTCAGTGTAAAAATAACCTTGATTACTCAGTGATGCTTTAACTTTGACTTTCAGCTTAAAAAAAAAAAGCCCAGTAAGTTATTCTGGATTCTCTTTATTCTCCTAAAACATAGATATATGGGGTTTTTTTTTTCTAAACTACAGAAGCACACTGAAGAATATTACAAGACCTATTTTCAGTAGCACTGTTCATGCAGACTAAATAGCAATGTAAGGGAAAACAAACTCACACTCTGATTGAACATGTCTGTTTCATGTCGCAGAGTCGTGTACTGACGTAAATGCTGCTGGATCCACTCGATCCTTTCAACTTCCAGTTTCTCCAGCTCCTGCAGCGAGAGACAAAAATCGAAATTAAGTACTGAAGGCAAACAGCAACAGTCCTTTATCTGTATTTGACGGAGAGGGTTTTTACCATGCTGGTGGTGACCATTTCTTCAAACCACTTGGACTGTGTTTGATTGTACAGATCCACACAGCGCATCAGGTCGTCTCCTGAAGAAGCAACAAAAGGTTATATAGCTGTTCAGTTTTTTCACGTGCATGTCTGTTAGTAGTAATAGCAGTACTATAGCCAGCAGAGGGCGTACAGAAATCACTTATAATAATTCGATAATTCAAAGATGAACCAAAGCTTATTGTAGAAATAAACACCTGATAAAATTGCTTTGTTTTAAAGTTAGACAATATTAGAATTAGAAAATATTCAAATTGAAGAGATTATTTCACAATGTTTATAGCCTGTCCAACTCTTTTTGCAGGATACATTATGTGTTAAATAATTTTAAACCAACAAATGTGCCAGATTTTTCTTAAAGACAAAGATAGTACTGTAGGTTTTCACTGTGAAAACCCTTTTAACATGAGTTTTTGTTAGACAATGATGGTTCCAAAGCTAAAAATGTTCCCACATAAAGCTGTTAAAACATAATGAGAACATAATAATGCATCAGTATGAACAAGGTAATAATGTCACGTTCAATATCAGTCACATATCTTACTGCAGAATGAGTATTTTTATTTACAGTACTTGTCCTGATAATATATGCAGTGCTTCCATTTGTAATGTAGTATATTCATATTAATTATTGGTACTTTTATTTGAGTAAAATATCAGAGTACGTCTTCCATGCTACTGACTACTATCCAAAAACTTGGTGAAGCAGCTTTGCACTTACAACACTTACAGTAAATGACATTTAACTTTAAAGTAAGTTCCTCAAAGAGCGATGACCAACGCATTTGCTTGGGGTAAAATGTAAATGTATAGTCTAATGTAATTTTCTTTCAACTTTTAACTAAAGGTCAAACACTGCAGAGTATTTGAGCTCCTTTCACTATAAAACATAAAAAACATCAGAGAAACCATGACTAAAGCTTATTCAAATTCATTTGGTGAGGGTAAAATCACATCCCCCATCTCTGGCAGCGAGTGCAGTACAGTGAGACGTAATGACATTTGGCTCAACCTCGAGGTAGCAGTGGTGATCACTGACACAAGACTGACATCATTTAACTGCACCTTATGAGCACTATTGATTAGTGCTGTGGACTGTGACTAATCTACAGATTGAGAAGAGAGAAAGAACCAGATAAGTTTCCGCAGTGCCTGTGTAGAGCAGAAGTGGCGCAGTGAACAAGTACAATAGGAGCTCATCTTCTTTCTTATTAAAATGTCAAACACGGTGTATTTCAGGAAGGATTTCTGTCTTTTATTCTAGTTTCCCCTGCTAAGTCTTATGAATACTGCCAAACCAAATAACTTTCAAAATATAATAATCACACATCCACAACACATTATCTTATTATTGCGATCATGGAAAGATGCAAATGAAATTTTTGATTTTTGTTTGACGTCATTGTTGTCGCACGTTCATCAAAACAGAAACAATCTAAAATCTTGTATGTAAAGAAGAGTATACAGCCATGCTAGCATCTCTGTGAGGATGCACACAGCCAGTTAAATGCAGCTGAGTGCTAACATGAGTATGCTTGACATACTCATGTTAGCACTCAACACCCAATATGCATATTCACAGTCAGGCAATGAATCCTAGTCTTTTTATCCTGCAGACTGTGTTGGTGCAGGTACACAAAGGTCAAGCACAGCAAAAAAAAAAAGAAAAAAGAAAAAAAAGAAATTGCACCTGATGAAGAATATACTATCCATACTAGTCACTCTATGGCCCTACTCTCATACTTTCACATGTTGTCCCACCACCGATAACGTAATACAAAAAATGTGGCATTTGCAACTTTTGTGGGATGCAGTTAACTTTGCAGCCTCTGTGACTCTGACTTGTTATTTTCTTCAGAACATGTTTTTATACAGTATCATTTAGATAATGATATATGAAATGGCGAAACAGTTATCCTGACCCTGTCCAAGGGCAGCAATATTTGCCTATCACAGCCTACAAAACTCTTCAAATAACAAGTCGTTTCGCAGCCTTTATGCCAAACTGTAAAGCTACAAAAAGCTGCATATTTGAGTTTGGTTTCTGAACTTTGGCCCCTGGAGGCAGTTTGACCTCTGACCTGCTTGTGTGGATTTCCGTCGGGCCTTCTTTATGTCCTCCTCTGTCTTGTTGCTGAGTTTAATCTCCAGCTGCTGGGTCTTCACCTCCAGATCCTTCTGTCTGTCTGCCAGGGCTTTACGGGCCTGTGTCAGGCAGACATGAGGCACACATCAAGCAGAATGTGTGAACATAGAAACAACGAGTCATTCAGCATAATCCTCAGATTTACTGTCTCTACCTCTATTAACAAGAGTCATCACAGCCTTTTCATGTTGGCTACTGACATCCATGCTCAGATCCTGGTCTCATCCTTTAATCTTTTCTTAATCCATATCATTGAGTCTTTCCTCTTATTGTGTGCAGAAGCACCTCACCAAGGTCACGGTGCAATAGTGTTTGAAAGGTAAACATGCAGTAATAGTCATGTGTAGGCCAAGAAAATCTATTTTTCAACAGACAATAACAAAAAGAAAACATGTGGGATGGAGTCATTCTGAACCCAGTGATTAGATCACTTGCAGTGGTGCAGCGAAGGAGCCAAAAGTTTGTCTTTGGCTGGAAGCCAGTGACTGGGACAGCATGAGTTTCAGACATTGTGTGGAAAACATTTGTCAATAATGGTTGCATTTGAAAATGAAAAAAATATAAACACTGAGATTGATGCAGAATCATTTAACATTTCAAACAATATGCTTCAAAAATAAGCATAAATATATTAAGGTGACAAGTTATTTCAATTATGGGTTAATTTGTCTTTTCAAAATTGATCAATGAATCGTTTTTCGTGACTAAGGATTTAATAATAGAGAATAGTTGTATATTTTTGTATTTCCAAACTTTTTGATTACTTTATTGTGACTGTTTCACTACATTTATAGATGATTCACAGGAAGAGGTATAGTTGTTTGTAGATATGTAAGTAAACATTTATGTCAGCCTACAACCACATTGATGATTGATGTAAACCATCTACGAAATGTTTATGTACTGGTTATAAATGCTAAATAGCAGACAAGCCTTTGTTCAACCAAAACCAAAAGATAAAAGAACAAAAATGCTGTATGTGTGTACATACAGGAAACAAATTCATTCATGAAAAGAATTAGCAAGTGGGAAGCAGCCATGAAATCTGCTCTGTAAAAAGATGTACCAAGTGTGGGAGTACTGGAGCTCTTTCCATTATGTAATCGGATGTCAGACACTCATGTGTATTTTCTTTTCTTGACTCTTTGAAGGTTCAGTTTTGGAAACGTGGAAACACTGGGCAGTAAGTAGTGTCCAGTACTGCAGGGAAACTGTCCTGCACATCGTAAATATCACTAAAATCATTTTAAATTCTCATGTCAGACTCTACCTTCTCCACACTTGCGTAGCGACTGGCCAGCTGCTTCCTGAGATCGGCGATGTGATGGTCGTACTTTTTCAGGTCCTTCTTGAAGTTGTCACCTCTGAACGTCAGCAAGGGTTTCTCTACCTCTGAGTGGAGCTGTGAAAACAAGGAACTCGGCCGTTGGTAATTTGCACCATGGTTGAATAACAGTGCTTCAGATACAGTATCATGGTGGGAAGGATGCTTTAAGAAACTACTAAAATAATGTTCTGCAGCTGATTAATTATAATCCATCAATGTATCTGCGTGAGTTGTTAATTTCTGTTGTGAAAATACAGGACCTATAAATTCAAGTGTCATTATGAACTGTGTTAGCTCTCCACACAGAATATTAATCTAGACAAATGCCAAAGACAGCAGCCGTAGATGAAATGCAGCTTATTATGAAGAAGAAAACGAGCTGGGGCATCTGCAGGCTCAGTAAGACTTCCCGTCTGACCGTGCATTACCTTCTCCTCACCCCCTCATAATGAGGCGTGGAGTGTGAGAATGCTAGTGGAGCAGGGAAGAGCCTGCATGACCCTGGGTGGGGGCTCGTCAGCACACGTAACTAATTAATTAGACAACAGAGGGCTATGAAAAGCTACGAGGCTGCCTCTGCGTTATTTAAGGCTGCATCTGAGGCCAGTGTGAGGTTTTCTGCATCGCTGGTAACCGAATCGCAGACGTGTCATTTTCTTCAGTCAAACACCAACAATGTTGAGCTAAACAAGGCCCATCACCTCAGGATGTGGTCAGATCAGGCATCCGTTACTTAAGTTGACTGAAAACGTGAAACATTTGAGCCTGAAGGTGCAGAAAGCTGCAAACCAAAGGCTTCCACACAGGGAAGCCAATGTTTCCATTTCAGAGAAAGCTATGGATGTTCCCCCATGCATGTGGCTTTGCTTTTATTGTTCCAGTATTTCATGTACTATATTTACTGTACTTTTTATCTCAGTGCTTCTACTTTACATGTTGAACAATGTTGTCTTCTATTCACATGAACATTAGAAAATTGTATGATTGAAAGTCATTGTAATTTTAATCTTCTGTATGAGTGTAATCTCAGCATTTGGTGTTTATTGTTAGCTGTACCTTTTAACTAGACCAATTAATAAATACCAATACATTTACCAAAATCTAAAATCTACATTTAATCTCATTCATCTTTTTGTCTAAGAAATTATTTTAAAAAGCAGAAAATGTCCTTTATAATTATCCAGACACAAAGGTGGCACCTTCTAAGTATCTTTTTTAATGCAACCATCAGTCTGAAATTCAAAGATATTCAGTTTACAGCAAACATGTTGACAGTGTTTGGGATTTTAAGATATTAACTGGAAAAAAAAAAAAGTTGCTTAACTAATCAGTCAGCTACATAATTAATTAGTAGAGTAATGGTTTTCAGGTCTGTATGAAATTCCATTATACTGTAAATGAATTCCTCTTTGGAAATTACCTTGTTGGAGAACTTTAGGTGAACCTCTGCCTCATCATGGAGACTCTTCTTCAGCTGAGTCCAGGCTTCTCCAAGAGTCCTGAGAAATGATGAAAATGGCATGAAATAAATGTAACACTTGCGCTGGCAAACTAGCAAACAGCCATGAAGCTCAGGTATATGGATCCATGGTCTGTGTTTACTGATTTTTACACAGGATAACAGTTTGTACTTGTAACAGTATATAAAAATCTAAAATCTAACTATTACTTTGCAGATTAAACTTTATGTTCATTCCTTTTTACATTTGTTTGTAACTAACATCTGCATTTTAAAACAAGCAAAACAGCTACAGCCAATGTTGTAGTTTGTGTTTGTCACTGAACATTTCTTTTCTTTTTAAGATTTACTATTTAAAATTCGTTCCATGTATATTTCACATGGCCTTACAGTGCTATGATAAGAATGATATCACTTGCACTTGTAATGTCAGTCAGGCTGTTTTATTTTTGGTATTTTTTCACAACTTAGAATATTTAATATTTTTAGTTTACTGTGGCAAAAATATCCCAAAATATCAAAGCTACTTAGAACCTTCTGCAGACAAATGTGACAATTCTTAAATATGGTAAAATAAAATAAAATAGTGTCTCTACTTTCTTCCCATTACTGACATGATAAAAACACACACATAGAGGAATGAGAATAGGTATAAATAGGAAACAGTTCTGTTAATTACTGAACCTATCTACTGTTTTGCAGAGAGAGCTTAGAGCTGCACACACTGTTTCATCTTTGCAGCTTATGTTTACTGCGCTCACCCTTCCTCTTGTGCTGCCAGGGGGCTGAGAGACAGCTTGGAGAGGTTCTTGGCATATTCCTCCTCAATCTTTATCCTGAAACGCAAATGGCAAGATGTGAAAGTTGACCGACTCCAGAGAGGACAGAAACTGCTTTAGTGAAGTGGAAAACATGCTTAAACACACATCATTTCAGGGGGAGGGGGCCACTGCAGAAGAAAACTACTAATACAATTTGCTGCAAAGGGCTAAAACCCAAATGGCACACACAGTCCTGACCTGATCAATAATTTCATTGCGCTTGAGAAAAAATAGACAAAAAACTCAAACTGCATTTTATAGACCAGCTCATTTTCAAGGCACCTGTTCCTATTTTCATCTCCATTTTAGACATGGAAATAAGATGCCCCAAGGGACAGTCATCCAGTAAGGACATGTTTGTAGCCTTTGTGGCAATCACCTCCTCCACCAGTCTCACATTTACCATCCACACCTGAGTAAATCTGTCACCTAACGAAGGTCATGAGGCTGTTCTCACAGCTCCAAGCAACCCAGTGAAGCAACACAAGAAAGGTCAGTACTGAATAGGGCTGCAGTGGGCTCTAGAATCAAAAGTGTAAGTATATTCAGAGGAGAAACTTCATTAGCTTCCCACGACTCAGACCAAGCCATGAATAGAGCTTTTGTGGGATAAGGAAAAGGTAATTATATAGAGGCCTTGTTATCCCTGAAGCTTTTGACATCCCGGTTCAGGTTCAGTAGGGACTAGGCAATTCTGGCTTAGCTGAGATTTATAGCTCTGTTAATTAGTGGGTGTGAGCATAAATTGCAATCCTCAGATCAAAGACAAAAGTTTGATTCCAGGGTCCTACAAATGCCTTTATAAATACAAAAAAATGTAAAAGGATTTTAAACAGACCATCTTGAGCTTGGAGGGGTTTGATATAGATATGCTGATATACCTGACTGCCCATATATGTCATTTGTCCCTACTCTCTCATATGATCGAGGCATCTGTTGTAGTAGCACCCTAATGGAAGAGAGCAGTATTGTATTAGACTGTGCTCTTGTATACTGTGAAACAGAGCCTCTGTGGCAGCAGGCATCTCTAGAAATAGCATCACTACAGCAGCTGATGTACCTTTCTTGTCATGACAATATATAACAACAATATAAACACCAGGTTTTGATTATGGAACTGTGAGAGTTTAGTTTTATTGATTGTCACACAGACACCTGGTTAGACTTAGGCACAAAAACTAAAGAATTAAGTTTAGTGAAATGATTATGATTTGGGCTAAAGTAGGTAAGCTACTTTCTCTTTCTTAAAGTTACAGGGAAAAGTGACAAGTGTTTAAAGGTCACAATTAAAATACGCAGTGCTTCACACTGGACTCAAATGTCAGTCTCCTGTGGGGAAGTTAACATTACAAGTATTTTGATGATGGTCATAGTAAAATGTGGGTACAAACAACCTGCTATTTTTGCAGTCTAGTAAATGTCATTGCTGTGAATACCAGCTATAGTGTACACATATTTAAAAGAACATAAAATCAAATGAAAAAATTATATTGAAACTACAAGAACAAAAAGAACCCAGACTTACAAATACTGATTGATGATAACACAGAGATAAAACAGCTTCACTTCACACTGATAAAGTGCATAATTGATTTTTCTGACCATGATAGATAGCGTACATGTGTTGAATCCAAAAGCAAATTACATCGCGCTTGAGTGCAAACCACAAACCCTCTCTGCACTAAGAGTTGTTGACTAGCCAGTATTTTAGTACTAGTCAGCAATTACATGTGTGGTAATATATAACGTGTTCTAGCAATATTTTAAGTGGCAAACTTTTTAGTGCTTTGGTGAAAGGAAATATTAACTCTGAAAGGTTCAGAGAAGGTCTTGTATAACTATTAGGCCATTTGTTGGGAATTCTTTTCACTGGTGGATTAATCTACAGGTAAAGCTAGTGATTACTTAGTGGCATGAGTTAAAATACCGTGTGTGCGTGTGTGGTAATAAATGAACATGTCACCCAGTGTAACATTTAGTGAAGCTGAATATATCTCAGACTTCCTATTTACACAAAATACTTGTCATCTTTAAATAGAGTTTGCTGACAGTAAGAGAAATATAAATTATCACCAGCCTTCTCCTCTGAGAGAGAGAGAGAGGTCTCTGACATGATTACACATAAATAAGAACTTAATTAGCCAGCTAGTCTTTAAGCCTGAGCTTGTTTTCCTACTTTAAAAGTCAACAGCTCAATTGATATTTAATTGAAACTTCTGGCAACAAGAGTGGAGTCTAACTCTGTTACTGCACCTCTCATGGATAAACTCAGCCATCTCCTTCTGCATCTGTTTGCCCTTCAACTGCTTCTGCAGAAGAACCTCGAACCCCGCCACTGATGTGGTCCCCTGGGGGTCTTTCTTGTCGGCCTGAAGAAGAAGAAGAAAAAAAAAAGCGAACCTATAAACCGCCACAGCAACAACCAACTTCACGGACAGAACAGTCCAGTGACACCTCTTTGTTGTTTATGTGTGAGAGCATTTAGGGGTTTGTGAGAAGGAGCGGTGGGTGGTGAGTCAGAAACTAGGAGCATGAATGTGTGAATCATCTTGCATGTCAGCGAGGGCGTGTGCTGGTGATGGGCATCAATCATTGATGGGTGATTTTTGTCAGTGTTGTAGCACTTTGTCTTGTTTGTGTCAGTAGTGATGTGTGGGGCCACATAGAACAGAGACACTGGCTTTATTTAACGCTGCAGATTTGAGTATGTAAAAAACATCAGAAGCAACATGACGTGACAGTCTGCAAACAAGGAGCAAAACAGCAGTGAAGGGCGAGTAAACAGGCATCAGATTTCAGTCAATTACAAAAGCCGAAGGGTTTTTCAATACCAATCTAATTTAGAATGGAAATGTATGGAAAGTGAAAATTACAAGAGCCACTTGGGAGACATTAGAAGCAGGATGGTCATTGTGTTTGCAGAGAAGCTGGTCGATCAACCTTCTACCTGTCATCCTCTAACTCCAAAATGAAACCCAATAGCGTTAAATGCTTTGTTAAATGAGAAGGAGAGCACTGAATGCATTCGGATAGCAAAAAGCATATTGACTGCTTTCTGTCAGTGCACAGGCAATGTCTTTAGGCACATAATTTAATGTAACCATTTGGCTTTTAAGTGTTTTATACATTTACTAGTACAAAATCAACGTTTTGAAGGTCAACAACGTGTGTTGATGAGGATGTGGCTGGGACTTTATTATAGGGCGTGTAGTCCGACCAAACACATGCGAGCGTACTGAGTGATAACCGTGCAAATTGGAAGATCTTTAGAAAAGTGAAATAACTGAGTTAGGGCTCAAGTTTGGTTAAACTGGTACATGGTTTGGTTAAGGTTTGGTCATGGTTACAGAAAAAACTATCAGGAATATGTATCCATCTATCCACCATTCATGCTCGTGGCTTTAACTGGATTACTTGTTAATTATTGGTAGATATTTATGGAGATACTGATATAGCATCTGCAAAAAGCTAATATTAAATAAATATACAGTAGTGTTCCATGAGGTTATAATATCTGCATGCACTGGCTGCTAGGCATACTGTATCTACCACTGTACGTGCATTTCTTTCCATAGTTTTTGTTCTTTGTTTTCCTATATACAAGTCAGTTCTACAGATAACGTTGGCACTCATCATCATCATCAACGTAAAGAGAAATAGCTATGCAGTATTTCCTGTGTTGAAACTCACCCAGAAATAATCGCAGTAACTCCATTCAGCAGGCTTTAGGAGCTGCTGCTCCGGACCTTCTCCAGGCAGAGGGAAAGTGACACAGTTGACCTGAAGCAAAAAGAGCAGGAACACAGAGAAATGACCAAAATGAAAAATGATGAGACTTTATTGCATCAGTCAAAATATTATCTTTGAAGGAGTGAGGTAAGAGTGAGGCCCGTGTTTCATTTTGATCATAAGGTCAGACATTAGTAAACATGTGAATGCAGTGATGTTGGCCATCCAGAAGGTGACCCATGGGCCTTCAGGAGGGAAAGTGAGACAGGGAGAAAACAGAGAGAAACAGAGGAATTCACGAATAGAAACCTTTTCAGCTTTACCCCATAAATTGAACAAATGAACTTTATACACTTGAGAATATGTGCTGTTGCAGATCAACACACCCAGCACTCAGCCTGAATACAGACTCCATGGTCCACAGCGTCTTCAATTACTCCTGAGGCTGCAATTATGTAATGTTTACCATCTGTGAGCCCTCCCTCCTGGCACTGCAAGAGACCCTCTGTGCCATGTCAACCACTGCTGCAAACTACATGGGCATCTAGACAGTATGCTTCATCCACAAACATACAAAAACAGACTGACTCATGGAGTTTACAGGCTGAGTTCACCACTGTACTGCTGTTACACAGACCGAAGAGAAACAACAATTTCCAGCTTTATCAGCTGAAAAAAGATCACATAAAGGTGAAATTGAGATAATTTAAATGACCTGAATAACGTGATACCTGTAAAGAACACAGGGTATTTGTGCCTAGCAACCTGGCTAGGACCACCAGGATGTGTGATGAGCTTGATGTAGTCGTTACAATTAAACTTGAAAGTTTATTTGAAATTTTAAAACAAGTAAAGATGTCACAACCCAGTAAAGCAATTAATTCTTTAATTTATTTAAAGAAACGTATACTGTAAGGCCTTTAATATTAGTTTTCTTAAATCCCAAACACAGTACAGAAATATGAGCTTTCAATACCAGAATTTAAAAATGCACTGAATTGGCACACCCAGCAGACGCAGAGCAGGAGGCAGATGGTCATGTTTTTGTAGGTTGTTGCAGGGTATACCACCAGCTTGTCCCAGCTCTTGGCTGTTTACAGTTTTGTATGCTGGAGTTATTAAAAATAGTGAGACTCAACCTGAGCTGAAAGAGTTAAAAGTGAGTTGGATGAATATTCTCTCTTTATGTAATTAGGACAAAGGTCCAGAAGTGATAACAGCTGAGTCAATGATAAGGGCCTGCCAAACTGGTAATGGAAATTTAATGGGATGATAACATTTAAAACAAGTGTATTAAAACGAGTATTATTAATTATTATTTCTCTGGGAGGAATGATATTCTGTTCTCTGTTTCAGCCTCACTGTGTGATTCATGGATGGTGTATTTCTGCATAAATCTCTTGCCTTCAGCGCCACAAACACTGAGCATAAAAAAAGTTCCACTGAACACTGACCTCTTCATTCTCTGCACTGCCACCGCAGCACTTCATCTCTGCAGCTTCCAATAAACAACTTCAAAAACAGATGAGTAATACTCCTTTCTCCGTTATATAATCACTAAAATGCAGAGAGAATTCTGACGGGGCTACTTGCCAAATGGGCAAAAAACTAACAGTGAAATGCAAAAAAAACACATTAAACCAATAATTTGTAATCTAAAAGAGCAAGAATGTGATTTACTTTGTGTGACGACCAGTCACTTTGTTCATTTTCTGCCTCAGAGATCATACTGATTGTCGTGGGCACCAGATTTTCCATTACACCGACTCCACATCTATCATGACTGTTGTTTATCTGCCTCTCACATCCAAGAGAAAATTAGACCATTTATCTACAGGAAGGCTGTCTGGCTAACTGACTTCACCTTTATGGCCGCTTAGTGAAGTACTCTGGGGTTAGGAATAAAATATTAATATAGATTACCTTTATGACACAGCATGTAATAAACCGTTATGAAGGATTGGAGGCCATTGTGGAGATGTTGGACTGAGGATGTTGCAGCAGGCTTTGCTGCCATATTGCATCCTTAAATGTTTGAGTTTAGCACAAAACAAAGCTGCGAGCAGCACATAAAAATGCCGATTAGTGGAGTGAACTGGGACATTTTGTCCTCATTCAGCATTCATAAACATGCAATCTCATGAGGGTTTTGTATCCAGTCTGCAGGCAATGCTTATTTCATTATATGTTTTCATGTTTTTATTTAGTTATTTTGCTGCTTTTTTCTTTGCTGAATAATGGAAAAAAATATGACACAGTCGGAGAACAAATGGCCCATGAGGGACATAAAAAATATTGGTTTGGCAGTTGAACAGACAACGGAAACACTTCCACTCTCTTTCTAACATCCATTTCTGAGCAGCGAATGAGACTGTAGCATGCTTTGCCACTGTTGCTAAGCGACAAATTACTTTTGCTGTAAAAGAACCCCCTCCCCACCTTTCCCACACATCACACGCCTTCTCATAACAAAACAATTTCAGACTTCCTCTCTATTGCCTTTTCATCTCCCATTCCCACCTTCTTTTCTCCCACTGACCAATTGAAACGGCCTGTCAGAGTCCCGCCAACGAAGCCAGATGACACTCTTTAACTGCTGTTCTCCTAGTGCGTACGCTGAGCACCCGCTACATAGCAACAAGTTAAACTGAGTGAATGTGTAATAAGCTGAGAAAACATTAAAGGCTGAAACAGGTGAATTTAGTATGAATGGTTACGCTCTGTGAAGGTGAAAACAAGGTTACAGAGCAGATCTTTAATTCTCCTCTGATGTGTGAAGCCCCGGCGTCCTGCAAGGGTCCATTTTACCAGCAGTCATGGATGTGTGCATCTCCATGACAACTGTGGCGGGGTTGTGTAATGTGAGGTGCACCACAGCAATGATAAAACACCTTTGTGGACTGACGTCATTCATCCACACTTACAGATTCAATCATGATCACCTGTATTTTTCTCCTTTTGCTGCAGCAGAAACATGAGTGATTCTTGTTATATGGTAGGCACAATATTGTGTGCTCAATATTTTTCTCCCTATGTATTTTCAGAGAGCAAAAGACTTTCTGTTAAAATACAAAAAACAACTTCTCTCTTGACTGCGCTCCACATGAAAATCCACCACATCACTGTGAATGGTGAAACCATTTAAATAGATTGTGCAACAAAAGGAACAAAATAATGTTTTTTTTCCAACTGTATCTCTTCCCTGAATATCAGAATGGCGTCCCCCTCTCTCTATCTCCTGTGCCAGTGTTTTCCATTTCAAGACCCATTAATCAGTGCTATTGCTATTGTCACCATGGAAACTGGACTTGCTGCATCTCTTGCAAGGTCTGGTGGGGTTTGTCACAATAGCCAGACTGACAGCTCCTGTGGCTGCAGCAGGTCAGTGAGCCCACTGAAAGCAAAATCAGCCCCTTGCGAAACAAAAACCACCTCAGTTTGCCTTCTCCATCACCACAACACATACGCTACCTCCCTCCTTCTCCTACAGTCATCATTATGGACTAAGAGATTATATAACCACAGTTACTGTCTGGACAACTTGAGACAAAATACTGTGTACTTTACACAATCTATCCAGGTGAAGAGCACATCTAATCCCTCTTCAGCAAACACTGATACCGAGTTTGCAACCTTAATTATACTATGGCCAGAGGTTAGTTATTTGGTGTTCACATCCCAAATACTGCCAGATGACAAACACTGCTATTTAACCTGAACTGCCCTGTGAATTACACATGGAGCCCTCTGAGGAAGAAAAATGGGATTACAGTACTAAACTGAGCAATAACTCAATGACACAAACCCTCAGAGATCACTTCTTTATCTGACAGAGAGAAGCCTAAAAATGCCAACATCGGTCTGCAGGCTACTTTTCTGTCACTTAAGTAACCTTTCAGTGTAAATGAAACACCTTTAGTTGTCTCATGAGCATAAATTTATCTCTGACAGGCATTAAATCAATATTATAGATTGAGACCAGTCAACTCAGTGTGTTGTAAATAAGCTCAAGACTCCTGAGCAGCTTCTTCATTCAGAATAATGTGGTTTCCAATATGCTGGGAAACCCATGTAGCTCCACGAGGACCCCCAACGCATTACAGACATTGCAACAGATAGAAGTCAGACAAAAACAGATGAGATGAGATTTGAACTTATTTTGAGTTTCACACACACTCTGAGGATGGAGATAAAGAGACAGAAGCAGACGCAAGATGGTGACGAAAGAGAAGAAGAGAAAGAGAGAGGAATTAATTTCCTGGGTACTCACAGTCGTCTTGGTCTCCTTGACCTCCTTAATTTGCCTCTTGGCTGGCGAAACAGAGCCGGGTGGCTGCGGGGTGAGACAGGAGGGATCGTCAAAACTCTCCTCAGTGTCAAAGCTGGCTTCCATCATCATCCCTCTCACCTCCTCCTGCTTCTCTATTCTGGGAAAGCCTCACTCTCTCTCCTCTCTCTTTCCCTCAACACACCGAGGCTGCCTCCAGTATCACAAGCTACAGAGTGAGTGAAGAGGAGTCACATTGCAGGGGGAGGGGGTAGAGGGTGTGTAGAAGTAGGAAGGTAGTGTTGAAAGGGGCGATGAAGAGGAGGAGGAGGGGGGTAGTAGGGGAGCGTGACGAAGTCTAGCCTCCGGTTAAGCTTCTGTCACACGAGTTTTAAGGTTGAGGGCTGCGAGGAGATAGATGCTGCCTGTGAGGGTCTGTGCTCTCCATCCCCCCCCTCACTCACACTCCACCACCTCACCTCCACCCCACCAAATGAGAGAAAGAGAGACCACTTCAAGGAGCCAGTGCATGGATAGAGATGCTGCAACATAAAGTCGAAGATGTGAAGGGAAAAAAGCATAAGGAAACAGAAATACAGTGAGTAAGAGGAGGAGGAGGAGAAGGAGGAGCGGCATTTATTTACATGATCCTTGCCACACCTCCCTCCTCAGAGAGCGCGATAGTGAGGGAGGAGGGAGTAGCAACATTGGAAGAGGTGGCGGTGGGGGATGGTTTGATGGAAATGGCTGGATGATGATCTTTACAAGACTAATTACGATTGCAGTGGAAACAGGAGAAGTAGGGAGGAGAGAGAGAGCAGGAGGGAAAACAGTCAGCCAATAAGATGCAGCCTCTCTGTGGGTTTATGTGTTGGAAGAGATGT
>JAUBNQ010000027.1:5851563-5863910 GCA_032353495.1 Ctenopoma kingsleyae | reverse complement strand
CAAATACCTGCAAGACTAATTACATTCTTCTCAGCCTCTGCTGTACTTTGTATTTAGTGATAATTAGTAAATAAGTAAGTGTTAGAATGCTAACGTGCTGAACTATGTTGGTGAACACTGTAAACTTTAGTACATCTCATACATAATTAAACCACTATCGTGCCTGTGTGTTCAGGTTTATTGTCATTCAGACCCATACACAACACAGCGCACAGTAGGACAAAATTACATAGCTTCTAGTCCTTTTAGCAATATAAGACAACAGTAAAAAATCTGTATAGTTAGTACTTATAGTAAGTGTAGATAACAATAACAGGGAAAATAAACAATAAAAGGTAAAATGCTACAAACAACTGTAAGGACAATAAAATATATATCCAACTAAAAAGGTTGATAATAAATCCACTATATCTCCACAGATCCATTCAGAATCTTTTGAGTGAGTTTCTGTTAAAGTCCAGAAGTATGTGCTTTAAACTTTACTTTATGTCACTGCAGTGTAATATACTGCATACTAACATCAGACTGCACTGGAGGCTTGAGTAACGGTTTTATCTTTAGCCTAATCTTCACAAACAACGATAGGAATACTTTCTCCATTTAGCAAGACAGTGTGTTTCATCCTGGGTTGATGTCAAGGACTTTAAGTCTCATTTAAAATTGAACTCATAGATGCAGTGTAGTACAATGTGAACTGGAGTGTACTACTTGAATGACAGTATTTGACGGACCATGTCACGGGCATGTGAATTTATATTTATATTTATTTATCTGTACCTTTAGTAAAAAGAAAACATTTGCAGTTTTCTAACTGACCAAATTAATTGTATTTCATCAAAACAAGCAAATTTAGAGTTTCATGCCAGTGACACATTAAAAAACAAAAAAGTTGTTGTTCACTACTGTGTTATATCACATTATGTGATTAAATACACTTTATAATCATTTGGAAACTGAGGATAGTAATTGTTGCAAATTTGCAAGTAGAATATTTTCCCATTCCTGTCAATACAGACATTTCAATCTGCTTGTTTGAACTACTAACCCCATAGAACCACTGGCTTAAACCACTCAGCTAATCCAGTGCCTAAGATTAAAGAGCCAACTAATTACCTTGCTTGACGCGCAGGTCTGCACAATGATTTTTTCATATTTGGAAAGTGTGTGCATCAGCTCCTCTGCAGCTTTACATATTGCATGTATCACTATATGACATTTACAGAAATCCCCATAGAAGAAAGACGAAGAAAGAAACCATATTCTGCCCTAAGAAACTGCAATAATTCACAATCATGTCATTTTTGGAAGTTAATACAGACATTTCAGTCAGTTTGTTAGAACATGACAATTATTTCTCCTCAGGGCAAAGGAATGGTATTCTAGTTGGAAAAGAGCTGTATAATATGGGCATTGTGTCCGGCAGTGCATCACAGACATACTAACTGGTGCTGATTTAAAAGCCTTTTAATGTCACTTGAAGGTCTGGCAACAGCTGCAGTTATATTTGGCTCTGAGTAGGGGAACGGTCAAGCAGACCAATGCAGGGACCTGTTTCATCTCGACACTGCGGCAAACGTGCATGAGCAAGCTCGACTGCAAGGAGGCCACAATATGTGAATGCAAGGGTCACGGAACAAGAAAGGGAAAAAGCAAGGAGAAAATCCCCATCAACTGGCTGTGCTGAAGAGAAACAGATGCCGCACTCCAGTGGAAAATAGATCTGACAACAGGCGCTTCTGCACAGGACTAGAGGCTCAATGAGAGCTACTGCAGACCAACAATTAAACATTAAAAAAATAAACAACAGATAACATGCAATCAAGTGTTTTCTTCCACTCGCAAAGAAGATTTACAGGATTTACATATAGTATGTTAACTTCAAGCATCTTCATTATGACTATCTCACTATCAGGTGCTTGTCTGGATTAGGATTAAAACCAGCACTCAAAGCAGGCACAGCATCATCACTTATCTGTGTTATTTTGTGAAGCAGTGAAGTACATTTGGATTGACAGTACGATTGATCGGTCTAGAAACGGGCTGATTGTGGGAGGTGCTGGCGAAGCCTGGAAGCCTGTCAGATCAATCACGTTGTCAATCCAAATACGGTTTATTTCTTGCCTTTACCATTGATGGAGTTTAGGTAAAAATAAAACAGTACAGAAGCAGCTGTGAGAAATGTCAGAAATTAAATAATAAACTGCAATTTGCACGTTGTTGATGTTTCTCATTGAAAGTAAATGGTAAGAAAGGTTTTCATTAATATCACACCCTCACAGGCAGTAAATGCAGCATTGCTGTAAAATTTCTATTTAAGCGATGTGTGGAATGAATAGGACTAATGAAATGTTAGTTTACTCAGGTTCCATTTGTTTTATTTTAACATCACAAACCATTTAGTGTGAGATATACACAAAAACTGAAGAAACCAAGGGAGGAAGAATATTGCATAATTAAAATTCTCTATACACAGCAGTATGACAGGGTTTGTCTTTCATCGTTTGTAGCCATGTTAACAGCTCTGGTAGTTTTTCAGCTCATTAAAAACTAGTCTGTTGGTCAGTCTGTCCACCGTTTTGCTCTACACTGCCATACATTGGACTAAATGGCTGGTCATTATTTTTTTTTCACCTCAGGATTAATAGTTAACTTTGGTGATTCCTTAACTTTTCAAAATAAACCATCATCAGATCAAATAAAACCAAATAAGCACATTTCCCAAAATGATCTAGCTATTTTTAAATTTCTCACTTTTCCAAGATCCAAAAATCATAAATCCATAACTGTGACACTCTATGTCCTTAAAAGCTAAAACTGTATTATGGAATTGGTCCCCAGGCTTTTAATGAGTGTGAAACAAGCCTTTAAAATTACTGCCATAGGCTGTAAACCTTATTCTTGATTACAAAGTTAAGAAGCAACTGATGCTAACTTTAAATGTGTCTCAGAAAGGCACTGTCACATCAGGAATGCAGAGATTTTTGTGTGAAACTGAGAAATAAGGACATTTTCTTTTAAATCATGTCTCAATCCAAAAATCAATTTGTTCCATTCGAGTGCTGCATACTACAGCGGTCAGAGCTGAACGACCCCCCCCCCGTCCTCCAGGAATTAGTGTGGTGTCTGGTTGTGGAGAGCCGAACAACTGCTGCGGGTGCTCTTCTAATCCAATTTTTAAAAAGGGGGACCACAACAGGTGCACAGGCAGGAAAGATCAATACTGGCTGGTGGCAGGCTCATATCAGAATAAATGTAGCCTAATGTTTCTCTAAACATAGCTTCTTGATCTATTAGAGACTTATATACATTATAGTGTTAAATAAAACTATGATTAGACTCATCAGTCAAACAATGAGGCAGTGTGGTTAACCTCTGTCTGAATCTTCAGGGGCTTCTTGACAATACTTACAACCTAAAATAGTATTTTTTCATTTTATTAAATCCTACAGTCCAACAGAAAACATTTTTGTACCAACTATAACTGGTCAATGCTCAGCTTTAAGTGTTGAAAGTAGAAGAAACAAAGGACTTACATCTGTATACGTGGTGGTATTTTCCCTTCCATTTAGTTGAGGATGGAAATCCATTCAAGTGCTCATGTTATGTCGCTGCACCTTAAGCAAAGTCTTGTTCTGCTCTTCCCATTTCTATTTTTTCTCTTTTAATTATAAAATATTGTGTATACATAAAACACATGTTCACATAAGTGGGTTTACATCATGTTTACATACTCCTGCTTTCCAGTGAAAAGGTACAAAAAAAAACTAACAAAGGGATCTGATATGTTATTAAAACAACATATGTTTGGCTATTTTCAGCCAGGCAAAAGAATCAGACATATCGAGCTCTGGAGGTACTTGCTTTTACTTGCAGGTAAAGTTTATTATTGATACGAGCATCAGGCAGCAGACCTGCTGTGTTCTGTATGCCACCCATTGATAGGAACGTTACTGCAGACATTTCAATTTTAATCCAAAAGACTGCATATACTCTATAGTTAACTAAACCAAACCTCTGCCTGACAACAGAGTGGTGCTCAGCCTGCTGCTCACTTCCCCTTCTTGTACTTTCTCATATGTGCCGCTATTGAGTTGGTGATCTCCACACTTCTCTTGTTCTGTCCATAATAGTCCATAAACTTTCCATCAGGTCCCACAAGGTACATGATGATGGTGTGATCAACCTAAAGACAACAAGAGGTGGAATTCAGACAGATACTTATTTTAAGTGACAAGTATTGTTCTTTATTATCCTTTCATTATTCCATTAGTTGTTAGCAAAACTAAAGTTGTAACTCACAATGTAGTCGTTGTCTTCATCCTTTGGTCCCTGACTGTAATAGACTCTGTAGGATCTGGAAACCTGCTCAATTTGAGCCTGTGTCCCTGTTAGACCGATAAGCTTTGGGGAAAACTCTGAAACAAGCATCAAAATCATTAAAAATAATAACTTACCAAAAAGTTACAATATATTTTTTTATATCCAGAAGTATATCCAGTATTTTGTATGAAGATAATCTGCTGATATTTGTATTAATTCACATTACGTCATAGGAACAGATTTCTCTTTTTCAGGAAAACTGGGATTTCTCACCTAAAAGGCCAATAATTCCTGAGAAAGTGTCATTTTCTCTGTGTTTGGGGTGAAAAAAGTAATGCTAACAATACAGAAATGTGTCATTCTCATTTTTTCCTCCTATAGTCTTTACTGAGTTAATGTGAAATTACTACATGCAGTGGCAAACAAGGAAATCTCTTTCCTGTGTGCATATTTCATGCTGTGAGGAATTGCTGAACAGCAACTTACTACATATATAAAGAACAGACACAGGTCATGTGGTTTTAGTACCTTTCACATATGCAGCCATGGCTTCTGGTGTGTCCCTGTCAGGATCAATGGTGATGAGAATGGGTATCAAGTTTGGAAGAGACTTTATTTTGTCTGTAAGAGACCAAACAAGAACAGGATGTGTGATACAATGAGATCCACTACACATCAAAGTCCTACTGTGCCCTAGAATCTGTTATAATTTTTTCATTACCTATTTCATCCACTACTTCGATCATTTTCTCTATTTCATCTGGGCAGATGTCGGGGCAGTGAGTAAACCCAAAATAGATCAGGACCCACTGGCCCAGGAAGTCCTCACTCTTGGTGGGCTTGTTGTTGTGATCGATGAGTGAGAATGGACCGCCCAGAGCCGGTTTACCTATCGATTTGTTCCTCTCTTTTTCAATCACTGCAGAGATTGAACGCAAAACAATCAGTTGCAGTTCCTGCACATAAGCAGGTCATAACCGTTGAGCTTCCCCATTTATTGATTCAGTAACAAAATTACAAAACAATGTCTTAATGCTCTAAATTGTATCACATATTGACTTGATCCTAATGTGTGCAATAAATTGACTAGTAAAATACTCACGTTCTTCCTTTTCTTTCTTGAAATATTTCATCCCTCCCAGCAAAGCGCCTCCAATAGCAAATGTTATTGCTAAAGATTTCCACGTCACTGGCTTTAAAGTGGAGAACATGCGAAGAAAAAAAAAATTCATATACCACCCAACTAAGTGTTTTACTCTGCTAAAGCTGCCTGAAGCAGATGTGTTAATGAAATGTTAAAAGAATCTCCTCTGTAACAAACTCTGATGAGGGTTCATTAAACCAGAGCTCATTTAATATGCTATGGTAAACTAAAAATCATGCCATTTCTCTGTGGTCACAAAGAGTTACCAAACCTTGTAAGCCAGGATTATACATTTAATAAATGTTCTATAACAGACCGTAATATATAATGCAAATATTATTCATTAATAAGAATAATGTCCTTAAATCTACAAACAACTGCTTCATCAGTTGGTGTAATGAAAACTGATAGGATAATAACTTGATAATGATACCATTTACCTTCACCAAAGACACACTCCCTACTCCTCCACTACTGAGGTCTTTATTAGGTCTCATTTCAACATTCGACAATGCGATGTCTTAGTGTAAGTTGCTTTGAGCAAGTTGAGTTTTAACCACCCTTACATCAAGAGCTATCTGGGATTCAGTTTCTTGCTCAAAGACACCTCAACAAGTGAACGAGCAGAGAGGGGGGATCAAATCAAGTAGCCTACAAATACTAGTTGACCAGTTCTAACTGACTGATTTGGGACATATTTATTACCAACAACATGAAAAATGTTCAGAATGTTTTCCTCTAGATGCCTTCTGGAGTTTGAAGATAATAGGATGCAGTTTAAATAATGAAAACATTTTTTTTTTTGGTTTATTTAGTCTGAAATGTTTGTATTAGTATGTAGTAATGTAAACTCTTAAAATGAATGATTATGAAACTCAGACTAGTCCAATTCTTTATACGCCAGTGTACCGGTCATGCTAGTAACCAAGGGCTAATAATGTTAAATACATGTTACACATTCTACATTCTAACAAATAATGTCCTAACACATCCTACCAGCAGGGGTTGCCAATGTCCTTCTTGTGTTGTCCCCACCATCCATGAACTTACAGTGTTTGACTGACTAAACACCCCTGATCCAGGTGATCAGCAGTGGGCGAAGGAGGATGCAGATCTTAAGAAATTATGCATGTGAAGTCTTGTCAAGTTGAATAAAGGGCGGTTGCATCTTTAACATGAATTGTTGCCACTTACTCCAAACTTCTTCGTCCTATTCCCTGATGAGGATGGTGGCGGTACTGAGGAAAACGTTCTGGAGCTCTGTTGTTGCAGCCATTGTGTTGTTCTGCGGGTGTACCACTGACTGACATTCACCTGTTAATGATCAAACACAGGAAAAAGTGATGTGGTTAGAATTAATGTCATACCTCACAATACCTGGCATTTTTGTCTTTAAATTGAACATGTGGCATTCTGCCAAACTCTATTCAGACATTAAGGAATTCATAATTTTGACAATCTTCTACCATGAAGATATGTGACAGAAGATTAAAGTAGAATTTAAGCAGTCTGGTTGTTGTTAGTATGGGTGGTTTTAGGTATGTGAAAAGAAATTAGAGCCGGAAGTTTTTTTTTTCCTCATTTGATCAAATAGTCTTTAGATTAAATCGGGGTGGAGAACCTACTGTATGCTCCTCTAGACCCGCAGGCCTGCTTTGTTCAGCTACAGTTGTGTGAAAAGCCCCCTTTGTGATATCTTATTTTTATGTATGTTTGTCACATTTAAATGTTTCAGATCATCAAACAAATTTAAATATTAGACAAAGATGACACAAGTAAGCACAAATTCTGTTTCTAAATGAAGGTGTTTATTATGAAAAGGAAGAAAATCCAAACCTACATGGCCCTGTGTGAAAAAGTGATCGCCCCCCGTTAAAACATAAATTAACTGTGGTGTATCACATGCAAAGCTGAGTTCAATTTCTCTAGGCAGAATCAGGCCTGATTACTGCCACACCTGTTCTCAATGAAGAAATCACTTAATGGGGCCTGCCTGACAAAGTGGAGTAGACCAAAAGATCCTCAAAAGCCAGACATCATGTCGCGATCTAAGGAAATTCAGGAACAAATGAGAAACAAAGTAGTTGAGATCTATCAGTCTGGCAAAGGTTATACAGCCATTTCTAAAGCTTTGGGACTCCAGTGAAGCACAGTGAGAGCCATTATCCACAAACGGTAAAAACATGGAACAGTGGTGAACCTTCCCAGGAGTGGTGTGCCAACCAAAATTACCCCAACTCATCCCAGAGATCACAAAAGACCCCAGAACAACATCCAAAGTACTGCAGGCCTCACTTGCCTCAGTTAAGGTCAGTGTTCATGACTCCACCATAAGAAATAGAGACTGGGTAAAAATGGCCTGCATGGAGAGTTCCAAGGCGAAAACCACTGCTGAGCAAAAGGAACATAAAGGCTCGTCTCAGTTTTGCCAGAAAACCTCTCGATGATCCCCAAGACTTTTTGGAAAATACTCTGTGGACTAATGAGACAAAAGTTGAACTTTTTGGAAGGTGTGTGTCCCATTACATCAGGCGTAACAGTAACACAGCATTTAAGAAAAAGAACATCATACCAACAGTAAAATATGGTGGTGGTAGTGTGATTGTCTGGGGCTGTTTTGCTGCCTCAGGACCTGGAAGACTTGCTGTGGTAAAAGGAACCATGAATTCTGCTGTCTACCAAAACATCCTGAAGGAGAATGTCCGGCCATCAGTTTGTGTCCTTCAGCTGAAGCGCACTTGGGTTCTGCAGCAGGGCAATGATCCAAAACACACCAGCAAGTCCACCTCTGAATATCTTAAAACAAAATGAAGACTTTGGAGTGGCCTAGTCAAAGTCCTGATCTGAATCCGATTGAGATGCTGTGGCATGACCTTAAAAAGGCGGTTCATGCACAGAAACCCTCCAATGTGGCTGAATTAAAACAATTCTACAAAGATGAGTGGACCAAAATTCCTCCAGCGTGCTGTAAAAGACTCATTGCCAGTTATCGCAAACGCTTGATTTAAGGGTGGCCCAGCCAGTTACTAAGTTTAGGGGACAAGAACTTTTTCACACAGGGCCATGTGGGCTTTTTTTCCTTTTAACAGTAAACACCTTCATTTAGAAACTGCATTTTGTGTTTACTTGTGTCGTCTTTGTGTAATATTTAAATTTGTTTGATCTGAAACATTTACGTGTGACAGTTGATCAGAAGCTGGAACATAATTATCCACTTTGTCTTCCCCTCACTCTCCCTTATCTACAGTAAGATGGTATCTTCCAGCTTCTGACTGAATGAACACACATGATCCAGGTAATCAGCAGGAGGCAGGGCAGGGATAGTTGCAAAACAAGCAAAGCAGCGGGCATTGAGGAGAATAGATTATCCACCCCAAGACTCAATTGTTTAAAACATTCATATTCAATCTACAAGATGTAACCAAAAAAGAGCAGGGAAGCCTCAGTACAAATCACCTCACATTTCAGATGCTTCAACAAGAAAATATTAACCATCTTTGTTAGAAAATTTATAGTCTAAATCGATTAATCTACTATGAAAGGTTAAAATGCTATTCGTTGCTATAAACTTGCCAGAATCAGTACACTAAATCGACTAATCTGTAAATGGAATTTGGACTAAAAAAATATTAGTAGCAGGCTTTTACCTACCAGACACCAATTGCAGGTACTGTGGCTACAATTTCAATCAACTGTTAAGTTACCTGTAAGAAATGGTTCGTTTTAATTTTTAAGTTACATTTTCCGATATTTTACAAATGCTATGGCGCAAAAAAAGAAAAAAAGTATGATCTTAAGACAACTTACTGATGTTAGTGTTACAGTATGTGGTGAGCTGCACATATCAAAAACTGCTAAGTAATTATGAATGGACAGTAAAAGTCATGTTTTAGCAAAGTAGCATGACTGTGAACTTGACAGCAGCGTGTAAGGTTTATTTAAATTAACACCTTTCTAGATCAGACCATCACAAAGAAATTCAAATGAAAGGATTAAAAGGGAATTTGATAATTTAGTGTTCAGTAAATTGCTTAATGGAATTTGGTGTTACACCTCATGTCAGTAGCTATCTTTGACCTACCAGGCAGCAGTGAACTCTCAGCGGTGACAGATTGTGTTTCAGTCCAGTTTCTTTCCGTAAAACATTGTGTGTGAGTCTGACAGGTTGGACCTGAGCGCATTTCTGTAAGACGTTAAAGTTACTGTGAAAAACCTTTAGGCATAAAACACTCTGTGCCATGTTTGGACCTTGACTTTACAGAAGCGGTGCTGACATAAGGAAGTGGCTCCAAATTTACAAAACATGACAAACGAAGGGAAATCCGGTTCACAAATTACAGTTCTGGAGTCAGTTTTACACACACGTAAAAGATTAAAAGGCCCAGACGACACCAGAAATGCTGCTCTCAGATCAGCGTCCGGGTGTTCGGCATTAAACGCAGGAAGTGACGTATTTGCATCTTCTTCTATGATTGTTTCAGGTCGTGTGCTCTCCACTACCCCTAGTGGCTGACAAAATTACAAAGGTTCCAAAGCAGGACAGATCAACATAAGTGATTTCTAAACACAATGCGCTCTTTCAGCCACTCTATGCATCAAAATAGCAAAATCTGACGACCCCCAAGTCATTAAATTGAGACCTTTTCATGCATTTTCTACTAAAATATTTAGATGGTTTTAAATCATTAATTATCATCTCTCTGTCTTAACATATGTATGAATACATTATGATCCAGCAGACAGCAACCCCCTGAGGTTCCCCCAACACGTAAAGGCCAAATTGCCTTTTTTTAATTATTACATGCCTACATAGTTAGTGCATTATCATATTTTATTTATGAATTTGAAAGAGAATCATAATCAAAGTAAATGAAAAATCAAATAACATCAAAAAATATTTTAAGATTTCTCAGTTATAAATTAGACATTTAATTGCACTTGAAGGAAAACCAAGTTTGTAACATTGATGCAGCAGATCGTATAGTTAAACACAGGATGAAAAACAATGTTAATGCTCCTCTGCTAACATATATTTAAATTCTATGATATTAAAGACTGTATTTTTTCAGCAGCATTCGTAGTCCAGTCAAGGAACACAGCACAGAAATGTTTAATCAGCAATTCAATCAGAAATTAGGCAAGAGATGGCTTATATAGCTGTTTTACAATGTTCAGGCCAGTTTGATCTCAGTTCCTTGTTGATGTGGTAATAAAGCCAGGCCACAAAGGGGAAGACTGTGATGGCAACTGCTGTTGAGACTCTGAGCATCCCGACAGAGCCCCTGACAGAGAAGATTACATATCATCACAAAGTAACTGAAACGGCATCAGTCTCAATCATCAATCATTCAGACAGTGTGAAGTAATGTTTCAAAATTATGGCTGTGAGAAACAAGACAAATGCCCTGGTTACATGGCTAACTTTACCTCCCAGAGTGGCGACACAGAAGAAGCCAAACAGCCGTCAACATGAGACCAGAAAGCTCTCTAAAGAAGAAAAAAAAAAACAGATTACCCTTAACAACTTAGAACAAGAGTGCCAATGAAATAATTATTTAGTTGGCTGTTCACAACAACAACAACACAGCAACAACTGCTGAAGAACAATAAAACTGTAGGTTTTTTTTTAAATATTTTTAGATCAGTACATTGCTGCAGACTGTACAGCTCTTTCAAGTAAATACTGTAGTTCAGCAGTACACTGTATGTACCTGCCCTCCTCCTGGTGGAAAATCTGTGTGACCTGCTCTTTATTAAGAGTCCACCCCAACATGGCAATAACAGCGCTGGAAATCATCACATGAAGATCAGCAACACGCCTCCAGGCCAAAGTCTCTGCAATATAAACAGTAAAATGCACAAATACACATTAACAGTTTGCTCTGCACTTGATGATTTGCTTCAATGAGCTGCACAGTCACGACACAGCCACTTGATGGCGCTGTCAACACGGGGGAAATCTGCTGGAGCAGAGTTCAACAACTCGGGAGGAAAACAGGCATATGTGAACTGCAAATGTTACGCAAAGGGAAAGTCACAGAAAGTGTCTGAGTGTATGATCATTTAGGGGCTTTTTTGCTTTTTAAATTATAAATACGTACTTTAAAGACAAACGCTTCAGATTATCTCTCTACCTGTCACATGGGGCTTCAAGCCAATGAAGGCAACCAGGACTGCAGGGACACTATAACCAACCTGCAACAGAAACATGGTGTTAACAACAAATCACCAATAACAGGTAACAACATGAGGCTTGACTGTGTCCTACCATCCATAACCCTGCGTCTGGATCATTGATCTAACATAAGAAACAGCAGAATATTGGTTATTGATCACGAATAAATATAATGCCCCCCAAAAAGACGTGTCCTACAGTTACAACACTCACCTGTACGTATGTTGCAAGAGCGAAGAATAAAGACATGAAAACGTTGCAGACTCGCCAGATAACACAAAGCCATGTCGTCGTGCTCGCCTCTTTAGGAACTTCTCCCATTCTTGTGGCTACTTCCCCGCCCGGGCGAGCGGAACATCAGTCGTCAGTAAGCAAGCGCACTCACTCCGTCCGTCTCCTCTGACTAAACAGTGAGGGTTTGTTTGATATGAACCTCTCTGGCTCTGGTGTCCCTCGACTTGTTCCTATTCCTCAGGCAGGCCACTACCACACCAGACACAAACTTTTTTCTTTCTGTGATTCAGGCTCACAGACCATCATTATGTGGTCCATCACTTTTGTAATTTGTGGTTGTATAACTGTCGGCTCAGTAGCCAAGGACACGCGTGTATGGTTATGATATTTGTTTGTGTGTAATTTAGTTATGATGTAGGAAAAAAATACTCATAAATAACTGTAACGTAGGAAATCTCGTGCGTTCGGCTGCCC